>PVJX010025442.1:0-26913 GCA_004027295.1 Dolichotis patagonum | reverse complement strand
CAACCCACAGTGACAATAAAGACATTAAGACATATATGCAGTTGTGGGGAGCCAAGGGGCCCTAAGTCCAGCCAAGATGGTGATTCACTGGAACAAAGGCCTCGGCCCTGAGCCCTTCCCGGGTTTTATTAATTCCCCATGAGGGGAGTGGCTCAGGGATGAGTGACAGTGAGAGTGGTGGGAAATGTGTGAGTGCCATGACCACTGTGAGCTGGGCTAGGCAGGAGGTCTGAGATCACCTCTGTGATAAGCAGAGGGCAAAAACTGCAGAGAGAGCAACCTGCATAACACTACTGGGGTAGTGTCTAATAATTTAGGGTCAGTGTTGGTGCCTCAGTGCTGATAATATAATTCTTTTTGCCCTGGGAAGTCATAGCCTCTTTCTCCAGGCTCAGTCCCAGCCTACAGCATGGAACATGGTTCTCCATCCTGCCCAGCTCAACCATGTATTTAGGGAGCCACTGGGCAGAGTGACACTGATCTGTTGCTTTGCTTCAGAGATTACACATCGACTCCTCAGCCAGCCTAACTTACATTGTTTAAAGCCAATTGAAAGGACAAAGATATAACCTAGCCAGCTCTGTACATATCAATGCATGGAGATAGGGCCAAGTTTATCCAAAATGGAGTTAATTGCTCTTCTTTTCAAGGAAAATCATCTGCCTGGTTCTCCACAGTGCTGGTTCCTTTGAAAGCCTTCCCTTTGAAACATAACAAATAAATGGGACCCAATCATGCCATTGGAAGATTACAGTTTGTTGGGTGGGAAATTCAACTCAAGACAATTTCATGTGTAAAATTCTCTAATTAAGAGAAGTAGAATATGTAATGGGAACCAATAGGTGGAAATGGTTAACAATTTCTGAGAGAGTTAAACAAGAATTGAGAATTCTTGAAGGAGGTTAAAAAAAATCAAATTTATTCAAGAGAGAAGGTGTATAGACAGGAATAGCTGCAGCAAAAGGACCATGATGGAAAATAGTTTTAGAGAGATTTGGAGGGAACAGTAATGTGCTGCTAATAAGTTGAAGGTTCTCTCTCCTGTTACAGTTTGGAAAGAGTAATACAGAGAGTGCTGACAGGATTTGAACCAGGAAATGAGGAGAATCAGAGAGAGGCCAGAGTGTTGTGCATGTTACCAAGTTTACCTTTGTAAATCCTGATCAGTCTTTCTGGTAGGTTTGACTATCTAGCAAAAGGATGAGGAAACAGAATTAGAGAAGTTATTTAGGTTGCTGAAAGGAAGGAGCTAGCAGGTGGCAGTGCTGGCCCTTGAGTGTACCAACTGTTTAGCTCCAGATACCAAGGCTGCCATTCTACACTTGTGCCCATTGCTGCCAAAGGGACAGTGAGTTTTTGGTGGGAAAAGTGCTGAGCTCTGCTCCCAGGTTACCCAACTTCCTAAGGCTCCCTTCCAAAGATTACCCCCAGGGCACTTTTTGTGTACCTAATTTGGGAAGGCCCTTCCCTTCTTGCCAAACAATGGCCTGCCAGGGCTGCCCACAGGCCTTTCATCACCTTGCCTCCAGCAGGTTTGACTTCACAGTTCACAAGCAACATGGACAAACTTAATGAAATTCAAGTGAGTGTTGTTCTGCCACCCTGACAGGCCCAGTTGTGCACGGCTGAATAATTGAGTTGTGCGGAATTTTTTTCTTTGCCTTCTTGGTGGTAGGTTTTCTTGGTGGGGGGTGTTTTTTGTTTTTCTTTGGGTTTCTAAAGATGACCCTGACACTTTCCATAAAGCTGTTTTCTAGTAGGAATGCCCTCCATCAAAGAGACACAGGCCAGTTGCCAGGTTACCGTGAGAAATCGCACTGTGAAGTGACTGTGCTGACCTTTGCCTGGAGCACCAGGCTCTCTGCGTGTTCAGTGCGATGGTGCCTCCCAGGGACCTCACAGCAGACCTGTAGGGCGGCTACCTCAGCCCCGGACTGTCAGGCCCAAGGGCACAGCTTTGCTGTTGAGTTCATGGAGCCCATGGAAAAGAAGCCACATCAGATTGGTAGTGAGTAAAAGAAAGGGCCACTCCCAGATTCACTGTTTAAAAATCGCTCGTGACAAGCACAAGTGACACCAATTAAGCCTTACTTGACTTTTGCAGCTCTCCTCACAGCAAAGAACACTGGGCTGGTACAGAGAAGCCAACAAAGGTCACATGGCTGAGGACTCACTAACAGGGGTGGATTGCAGGCAGTTTGTGCCTACCGGAGCCTTCAGTACCTAGTTCTGGCTTTTGGATTTTTCATTAAATAGCCTTTTTCTAGCTGTTTGGGTCTCCTCACTTACTTGTTTCCATTGTAAGGTCAATGACCGTTCAGACTTTGCATTAATTCCCAGCTTTCAATACTAATTTCCAGTATGCAATACAAAACATACTATGTCAATAGAGCAAACATTTGAAAAGGTTCTGCTATCCTGGACTGCAAATCATTTCTTGAAAAATGTGGACTGGTATGATTTTCACTTTTTCACCAGTATGCAGGGTCTTTAAAAGAGCATAAGAGCATTTGGCTTGAAAATTCTTGACTATAGTTCACAAAATTAGACCATGCTATGGATATAGTTGTCAAAACATTTATAAGTTAGGTGTGTGAAACATAGGAAGTTTCTTCCTTTTGGAAATTTTTTGATCTTATAGCTTCTTTTAAATTTTTCCATAGTGGTATAGAACACTTTAGTTCATACTTCATATGGATTATGTTATATTACTTTATTTGGTCTGACTCCTGTGGTATAGATGGAGGTAGACATTGTTACCCACATTTTACACATAATGAGGTGGAGATTCAGTGACTACCCCAAATCACATATGATCTCGAAAAAACTAGTTAATTTCCTTTATTCCTCTTAAAAACCTAATGCTGTGCTGCAGTGTGTGGTGGTGGCACAGGGGCGTCTGGCCCTCATTAGCTCAGTTGTACCCTCTCCTTTTTCTTAGCTTTTGACCTGGTTTCAGGAAGATGCTGTGCTCCTACTCTGTGCCCTGAGGACCCCTGGGCATTCTGGCTGACTCAGAAGTTTCTCAGGCTTAGTATGTTTTCTTTCTTTTTTTAATCAGAGAAAACTCTATGAAGTTTCAGCATTTATTCTGAAAAGTATGAAGAAGTGGTTTTCAGTTCAATCAGATTATCTTCTGAAAGTCTCTGGAGAAATAGCATAAGCATTTGATGACAGCATTAATTTAAGAAAATATTTGATGTGCACCTGCTATGTGCCCAACACTGCCCTGAGACCTGGAAGGAAGGCAGTGCACATAGTGTCTGTTCTGATGGTATGTCAGATTCCAATTCCAAAGGAGCAGGAGTCAGGCCACTGAGGGCAGCCTGTGTTGCTCTGTGATTCATGTTAGTACACTTGTAAAGTGACTGCAAGTGATTTTGATGTCCTACCATTTGTGATTGGAGTGTAACACAAGGTTCCTCACTCAAACCAGAGCTTTGTTTTATTTAAGATGGTCTAGAAAGTTTTAAGATATAAAGATACAAATTTCAATTGAAATACATCATATTGGGAAATTCATATAATCTATGAAACTTGGATACAAAGCCAGATATTTATCTGAGACAGTGTTAGTGTGGAGGATATCAATATTTGAAACCAGTAAGTAAATCCATGGAGCTATTTCAGGAGACTAGAGGGGGACTGAGACACCAAGGTGGCTCATGAACAGAGTTCCAAAAAACAGGTTATCAGTCTTGTGGCTGGAGGGGCAGGGGATGAGCCAGGAGGAACCAGAACACACAGCAGAGCTAGATTTTCAGTGGCTCGGTCTACTGTGAGCCCAAGACATGGTCAGAGAGGCTGCCAGGGCAAAAAGATCGGGCAAGTATGCACTTTCTTCTTTTCTTCAGGCCTTCAGTATCACTCAGTGCCTCTTACTGGACAATCAGAAGCCAAAGGCTCTGAGAACTAAGTTGTAGAAATCTGACCACTTGGGATACAGAAGAGAACGAATAATGACAAAAAGTGAATTTGGTAGGTGCAGACTCAGGACTAGAACACATATGGGTTTTTCTTCATTAAGCATAGTCTCTCTAACCAAAATGTGTGGGTTCAAATCTTAGCTTAACCACTTGTTCTGTGGATAATGTTAGATAAGTTGATTTTTCAGTCTCATCCTCCTCAGCCATAAAGTGAGGATCAAGTGAAAATAACATCGTATAATGTGTAAAGGTGTGGTGAAGTTCGAAGAAGTAATGTATTCAGTATATTATATTGTGGGTTAAGCACTGTTGCAGATGATTAGAAATATGAGAAAATCATATGTGCTCCAGAGCCATGTATAATTTATCTGTGAAAGGAAGCATGTTGGTGAATAATAAGAGGGAGTATTCTGTGCAGAGTGGGGGAATACTGAGTATAAGCTAAAGATGGAACCACCTTACTTAGCCTCTGATTGATTATTTTTGGAACTCAATCTAAAGGCACAGAAATAATGAGAAAGACAAAGAACAGAAATAACGTTAATGCAGGCATAGGGGAGATTTATGCACTGAGAATGTGGGAACTCTCTTGGTGGACAAAAGATTGTGGGTTGCTTATAAAGATTATCTTTTTGGGGAGGGGTCTGGTTAGCTGACAGTGATGGATTCTTGCTACATGTTAGTGTGCACAGGTTGGGGGTTGGAAAATCTTTGGCACAAGTGGGAAGGAGAGACAAGGAGTCTGGCTGGGATCAGGAAGAAGTCTAATAAGGTGTTCTTTGTGGTTTCTTTGCCATGTTGGACTGCTGCCATGAGGATGTGGCAGATTTATGTGGCTAAAAATCCTATCATTCCCATGTCTTTAGTAATAGGGGACATTGACCCTCCTCAAACTGATTCCTGCTGCACAAAGACATTGTACTGGAAGTCAGGAGGGCTGATGGGGTGATGGTTGTTGCCCATATAGAAATTTGTACTGGGTGTTTTGATGAGGACAAGAATCTTATGATTGTATCCTGTATGTATCCTGGAGTGAAGAAATTTCAAAAAAAGTTAAAAAATGTAGGATGCTATAAGAAGGCAAGCCATTATCATAACTAAAGGACCCAGGAGAGGTAGAAGAAAAGAAGCCTATGATCTGAATATGTTGTTCCACCAGGACCATGGTGAGGGAGAGGAGTATCTAGAAACTGTTGACACTTTCTGTCCAGGTAGTTGTGGAGGCTGTTTGCCTTATTCATGGTGATTTCTGATTCATTTACAAAGAAAAAACATTCTTCTTCCAGCATGGCACAGGTACCTCCCTCCTTTGTTGTCAGAAAATCTAGAGTTCATTGGTTTTGGAGAGTAACTGCTGCCAAACCTTTTTTTTTTTTTTGGTTTTGTAGTGAGTGGATGGAGGTAGTTATGTGTTCTATCTGCTGGTGGAGATTGGAAGATAGCTGATGGTATAGATGAACTGCTGTGCCCATCCTCCCTCCCCTAAGGCCACACTGAGAAGGGAGAGTATGCCCACTCCAACAACGGCTGGGGCATGAATAGCTCTCATTCTTCCAGTAAAATGATCATCATGTAATTGGGAATTTTATAGCCAATTGAGAGTTTATTGTCAAGGCCAGGAACTAACAGGATTTGAGTGTAGGAGCCTTCCCACTGGGAAAGGAGGCAAGTATAGACCCCTATAAACCAGCCTTGGGGTGGGCAGATGGCTTTATCTTGGCTAGAAGTAATGTTGTGTGTATAGTGTGGAAGGTTCCCATTTTGGTGTGAAGATTTATGAGATAAAGATACTAGGCAAGTAAGATTAGTTGGCCAGTCAGAAAAACCATAGATGGGGGAAAGTCCTACTATGGCCAGGTTATGTGAGTAGGATAAGTTAGATGTGTTCCAATATGTAGAAGCAGCCATATAAATATTTTGTTGGTAGGCAACACAAAGCCAGCATTCTGTAAGATTTGTGGAGTGTGATAGAGTGGCATATGTTTGTGACAGAAGTTGGGGAATAGGTTGAGTCTAGTGTGGAAATATTTGTGGCCCTGAGGTAAGTATCATTGGAATTGTGATAGCACAAGATTGGGTTATGGCTTTTGTTTGTATAGTGAGGAAATTTCTTTCTGGGGTTGGGCTGAGTGGGTCATATCCATGATGGTTATAGAACTAAAGGCCCCAGGAATTTCCCATGAGGTTAAGAGGGTGTGATGCATTTTCTTACTGTAAATTTTACCCATTTTATACCCCCTACCCTATAATCTACTGTGGCTGAGATGAATGGATCTGTTTCCAAATTGTTCTCTTTGGCTGTATGCCAATGGTTTCACATTCCCACTTGTCAATGTAAAACCAGTAGGGATTGACAAACTGTTGTTGGTGCATCATAGGGGGCTAAGGGGTTATAACTAACCCCATTCATAACAGCAGATCTTTCCATGTTGGCAAACTGATCCCTTTTTGTTAGGTGCTCCTCTGCCCCAGGTTTGAACATAAGGTCTAAGGTGACAATACAGAGTCTCAAAAATGAGTGTGGAGTCAGAGGGGCAGTGTGTGAAGTTATGGGAAGCTATTATTACCCATCTAAAAGGATAAAGGTAAGAGTGTAGATAGCACTCATTGTTGGGTCAGGGATTGGGTTGGAGAGAACAGGAAGCATAAAAAGTGGCATTTGAGTCATGTTTGAGAAATCATGGAGTATGAATGAGAGAGGTTGTATTTGTGTAATTGTGGAGAGGATGAGAGCCTAGATCCAGAGAGATCTCATATTTAGCTAAACAGTTGAAAGTGGATAGGATTAGGATAGTTATTATATAGAACAGTATGACAGTGATATTGTGTGTAATGTGAAAATCTTTGGGGAAGGTTGTCCAGAAGCCCACGGTGAAAATTGTAACTAATAGGATGTAGGTGATTAAAAACCAGATAAGATAACAAAACATGAGTTAATATCAAAGCTGTCTGTCACTGTTAAATTTTTTGAGGTGGAGGCAGGTGGGAGATAGGCAGTGTTACACCCACGGTATCCACTCCAGTTGTTCAGGGTCAAGGTTACCAGGTAGAGGATGATATCTTTTTACTTGGGTAATGTGAAACCAGCACAGTGGTCCGAGGACCTTGACAGCTGTTGGCATAGCAAGGTAGACCAGGTGGGGTCTGTTTCATTTGGGTTGAAGTCCTGAGCCTGTGGACTTAGGAAATTTAATATAGATAGAGTCTCCTGGGGATAGGGGAGGATCTGGTTTGGTCCCATCAGAAGGCTGGGAAAGACAGAGATCAGCATGTTGTTGTAACAGGTGTTGGAGGAAGGAGAGGATTGGGATGTAGTCAGCAAGAGGAGGGAGACTTTGAAAGGTAGGAAGATTTTGGAGTAGGAATGGTCAGCCATGCATGAATTTAAAATGGCTTCTAGGTTGGAGCCCATGGAAGTGTTTTGAGTTTGGCTAAGGCTGGAAAAGAAGTTGAGGCCAAGGTTGGCGTTGTTCTAAAGTGAGTTTTTCTGAGATGTGTTTGGAGGATGATAGCTGTGGGAAAGGAGAAGGGAAAGGAGAAGTTAAGGTTTTTAAGAAGATTGTTACCTAAAATGAGTGTGGAACATGTTGGTATTACCAGAAAGCTATGGGTGAAGAAGAGAGTTTGGAACCTGCATGGAATGGGTCCTGTTTGAAGAGGCTGTGTAGGTTGGCTATCAACACCCATTTCAGAGACTGAGGATTTAATATAACAGCCTGAAAACTCAGGAATAACACTATATGTGACCTCCATGTCTATAAATACAGAGACTGTTTTACCTGAGACCTCCAGTGAGACTCAGGGCTCCAAGAAGAATATCTTAATGGGGGCTGTGGGCCCCAAACCACATCAATCTTCTTTGGCAGCAAGTCTAAGGAGACCAGCCAGTGACAAATCCAGTGGTGAGACCTCCTTTGAGGTCAAGGAATTAGAGCATGGCTTACCTGCTCTCTAGTGGCTAGAACAATCACTTTTCCAATGACCCTTGAGACTGCAGAAGGGCAGGGCCCCAGAGGAAATGGTGAGTTGGGGAATTCTCTTGCCCAGCATCCTTACTTGTTACACTTAGAGCACGACCCAGGAGGGGCTTGGGCAGCTCTGCCTTGTTTTGGTTTACCTGTTTTAGGAGTCCCAAGTGCCACTGCTAGAAGATCAGATTGATATTTAGCAAGTTTCTTTTCTTTTCTTTTGAGTTTTATCTCTGTTGTTGAAAACATTAAAAGCCATAAGTAAAAGGTCTCCCTGTGGAGTTTGAGGGCCAAGTTTAGCATTTTTTCTTGGGATCTGGCCCACAACATGGGCATCTGTCTCCTCCACAGTCACAAGACAGCTGGTCCTCTGTGCTGGCTCCTTTAAGGCCCTAGCCCTGTCTGACTGCCTAAGATATTTTTAACTAACTCAGTTGCCTATAACATTCCCCGCTCTGAAGAAGTAACCCAAACTGCCATGATGGGGGAATGAGCGATGACTGATCAGGCTTCTTCAGGCTGAAAGGTATCATAGTTGTTGAATGGCATTCAGGGATGCTCTGCAGAGCTTCTGACTAATAAGCATTAGTAGATAGCAGGCATTTTCATCATAGGTAGGCATACAGCTTTAACTCTAGAAGAAACAAAGGCAATGAATCAACCAAGCATGAAATGACATGTCATTGATTTTTCATATACACATTTAGTTTTATAATTACATAAATATCTCCTGTGCTTTTAGAATGTCTAATGCAATCTGACTTTGGAGGATGGCCTATTTTATTGATTTTACCATTTTTATTTAGGAAACAGATCAGCTATAGTGTTGTTTAAGTCCTGTTGAGTATAGTTAATTAGGGACTCAATATGCATCATAGAACCTTTTTCTGGGAAAGATCTGGTGGATTCCAGTAAAAGGAATTTAGCATATTTGTTTGGGTTTGACACCTTCTAGGCAACAATAAACTTTAACCAAAGCATTTATAATCAAAGTATATATACAAAGACCTATATAATCAAAGAATGAACACCCATTGCCCCACCCTTGGACCCTGGACCTCCACCTCAGACCCAGGACCTCCACCTTGGAGGGCAGAGAACTTATGTGTCTGCCTCCCACTCTTGGGACCCCCACCCCCTGGACCTAGTATTGCTGTTGATCTTTGACTGCCACTTCTTCTCCCAGAACCTGTGTTGATGGGAAATTAAGTAGCCTCTCATCCAAATAGAGGACCTCAGCAGGCTTCTGTCAGTGTGGTGAGTTTGCTCCTAAAATAGAGAACTACAATGGGTAAACAAGAGCAGTTGCAAAGTTTATTCCAGCTGTAGGACCTTAGAGAGCTTGGCAAGAGTGTGGGTGAGGCCTTCTTCCATTCAGAGAACATCAGGTGAGTTGAGGAGTGTAACAATAAGGCCTTCCCCAACCTGGAGAAAATTAAAAGGGTTTATGAGACACCCAGAGACACAGTAGGGTCCCAGCTGAAACAACAAACTATATAGGCAGGGAGATCTGGTAACCTGTAACAACAATTTCAAATAACCCAATATCAGCTATTGATATTGAAAACTTGATTAAAAACTTACCAACAAAAAAAAAAAATCCCAGGTCTTGATGGATTCATGGCTGAATTCATGGCTGAAGAAATTTAGAGAAGCTTTAACACCAACACTCCTCAAACTCATCAATGAAATTGAAAGGGAAGGAATCCTCCCTAACTAATTCCTGGAGGCAAGTATTACTCTGATACCAAAATCAGAGAAGGACCCAACCAAAAAGGAGGACTATAGGCCAGTCTTACTAATGAAAATTGATGCAAAGATTCTCAATAAAATACTGGCAAATAGAATACAGCAAATTATCAAGAAGATTATACATCACAATCAAGTGGGATTTATCCCAGGAATGCAGGGATGGTTTAACATACACAAATCAATTAATATAATACATCACATCAACAGAGTCTAAAACAAAAACCACATAATCATCTCAGTAGATGCAGAAAAAACTTTTGATAATGTCTAACACTTGTTCATGATAAAAAAAACCCCACAGAAACTTGGAATAGATGGTAACTACCTCAATCTGATAAAGGCCATAATGACAAACCAACAGCCAACATTATATTAAACGAACAAAAACTGAACGCTTTCACTCTAAATTCAGGAACAAGACAAGGATGTCTACTATCACCACTCCTATTCAATATAGTTCTGGAAACATTAGCCAGAGCAATCAGACAAGACAGAGAAATAAATGGAATAAAGATAGAAAAGGAAGAAAAATTATCACTATTTGCAGATGACATGATACTCTATATAGAAAACCCCAAAAGCTCCATTAAAAGACTACTAGAGTTAATTAACAAATTCAGCTATGTAGCTAGATACAATGTCAGCACTCAAAAATCAATAGCATTCTTGTACACACAAAAAATCTCACGGAGAGAGAAATTATGGAAATACTGCCTTTCACAATAGCAACTAAAAAAATGAAATACTTAGGAATCAACCTAACCAACAATATAAAAGACCTATAAGCTGAAAATTATACTACTCTAAAAAAAGGATATTGAAGAGGATATTAGAAAATGGAAGGATATTCTTTGATCTTGATTAGGAAGAACCAACATTGTGAAAACTGCCATACTCTTAAAACTGTTACATAGAGCAATCCTGGTCAAAATACCATTAACATACCTTACAGATCTGGAGAAAATATTCTTAAACTTTGTTTGGAAACAGAAGAAACTTAGAATAGCTAAGGCAATTCTGGGCAACAAAGGCAAGGTAGGAGGCATCTCAATTCCTGACTTGAAATTACACTACAAAGCTATAGTGATAAAATCAGCATAGTACTAGCAAAGAAATAGACCTGAGGATCAATGGAAAAGATTAGAAGATGCAAAGACAACTACAAAGACATTCAGCCACCTGATATTGGACAAAGGGGCTAAACTTGTTCACTCAAAGAAGGATAGCCTCTTTAATAAATGGTTCTGGAAAAATTGGCTTTCCACAGGCTGATGACTGAAACTAGACCCATGTCTATCACCATGCACTAAACTAGAGTCAAAATGGATCAAAGATCTCAATATGAAAACAGAAACTCTAGATCTGCTGGAAGACAAGGTAGGTAGAAAATTTGGACATATAGGAGTAGGCAAAGAATTCATGAACAAAACACAAACTGCACAGGAAGTACTTCAAAGAATCAACAACTGGGGTTTCATCTTATTAAAAAGTTTTTACACTTCAAAAGAAATCATCAACAAAGTGAAATGAAAACCCACAGAATGGGAAAGAATTTTAGCCTGATATAAGGACTTATATCAGGAACATATAAATAATTGAACAAAATTAGGCCCCCAAATTCAAAGGCCCCATCCAAAAATGGGCAGTTGAGATGAACACATGCTTGTTAGACAAAGAAATACAAATGGCAAATACATATATAAATAAATGTTCAACATCACTTGTCATTCAAGAAATGCAAATTAAAACAGCTTTGATATTTCATCTCACTCCAGAATGAATGGCTGCCATCAAGAGATCAATTGATACCAAGTGTTGGTGAGGCTGTGGAGAAAAAGGAACACTTCTCTACTGTTGGTGGAGTGTAGACTATTGTGACCACTGTGAAAATCAGTATAGAGGTTCCTGAAAAAACTAGGATTAGAAGTTCCATTCAATCCAGCTATTCCCCTCCTGGGTATTTTCCAAGAAAAATTGAAAAAGTCATGTCTCAACAATATATGTGCAACCATGTTTATAGCAGCCCAATTTGTAATAACTAAATCTTGGAAAAAACCCAAATGCCCATCAACCACAGAATGGATTAAAAAGATGTGGTATTTTTATACAATGAAATATTACTCAGCTATAAAAAGGATGATCTTGAGGCTTTTATAGGTAAATGGAAGCAACTTGAGACTATTCTCATAAGTGAAAAAAATCAGACTCATTTGTAAATATTGCATTGTCTTTCTAGTATAAAAAATAATGAAAAACTGAAAGCATAATAAAATCCAAAATCTATAATATATATTGAGATAATAAAAGGGAAAGAAAGTGCTCTAAAGAATATAACTGTATGTATGTTTGTGCAAGATAGATAACCATATTACTAAGTTTTTGTTAGTTCATCAAACAGAATAGTTTGTACTGACATTGATTGTCCACTTTTTATGTTTTGATTTTGTGACTTGAGCAACTACTTCTAAGATAACAATATATAATTTATCCACTAGTGATTTCTTATTTTTTTTTTAAACCATGGGAGCGAGGGATAGAGAGATGGCAGGGAGCCAGCTGATGGCAGAGAAGGGGAGTGGGGGAGGGCCTGCTGAGTGAACCAAAAGAATTTGGGACAATTTACAGGATTGAATTAGATCAGGGCATACCTGGAGTTTAAAAAAGGCCTATATGTATGGAATTTCTGCTGGTTTGCCATTACAATACCAATAGTTATTTAAATATCTGATAGTATCATAATTAAGAGTATTTTTCTCTGCCAGTGCTCAGCATTATCAGGAGGGTAAGTGAACCAAGCAGTTTGACAAAGGAAGATAAGTTGTTTAGGTCTGATGGCATGTTTTTCATGTAGGGAATGACAATTTCCCATAGTGATCAAATTTGGGGTAAGCCAGTGAGCTAAGAACAAGTCACAAATCTGAGGTGGGCCATCACCAGCCACAGGAGCATGTTCAAGGAAGAGATCCCAACAGTGAATCTCCTGGTCATCATTGGGGGAGACAGAAGGGGAAAAGAGCAGGTGGGAATGATCAAGGAGTCACTTGGCCCTGGCTTGTGACTTAAGGAGACAAGGACCCCAAATGAGAGTTTGGCTCACCTGCAAGAACCTGATGAATTGTAGAGGGGTCAGTGGTGGATGGATCTGAGTTAGTAACAGGGACAGCTTCAGGAAATTCCAAAAGCAAGGGAAGGGGATGGAGAGAGAAGTGGGAGAGAGGGAGAGAGAGGATCAGGAAAACATGCCACAACAAAAGTTGTCATGGGAAATTAGCAGCATATAGTTTCCTCCTGTTTGTTGGCAACAACCCTCAGGTAAGTTTTCCATGCCTAGCGCCACGCTGACTCATTTCATTCAGCTGGGTGTTCCCACTCAAGTTGACCATTAGTTAATCTACTGAACTGTATTAAAGAACTTCTAAAGATTATAAGATAACTCATGGGGCCAATTTATAATTACATAACATTGCATATGATATCAAGACTTTAGTTTGTTACATTGAGGTTTTTGATAGATTTCTGGTTTTTTTGTGTGACAAACAATGTTGGTGTTGCGTACTTACAAACTAGGAAACTGGAGCTCAGGTGGTGAGGGCCAAGTTTCCAAAAGCAGCTAAACAAAGTGGAGTCTGAGGTAAGAAGCAGACAGGGCATTCAGAACACAGCACCAGACCCTGTGCTAGGTCAGGGCTGGGACCCAGTGTCTGAGTTGCTGGGCTGAGATTCCTGGACTGGTACTTTTTTACAGTACAGAAAAGCACCTGTGAAAGAATGGATGTGGATGTGGTTCACTTCCTCCTTCTCCTCTGAGCCCCTGACCTTGGGGTATTTTCATCCTGTATGAAACAAACCTTTGCCCCTGAGTGGGAGGGTGGCCTGTGATGTGTTTGCCCAGTGTCTGCCCCAGTCCTGATAGCTAAAGTGAGGGTCCTGGTCCTGAGAATCTCCATCACCTTCCCGCTCACCTCCTTCACTCCTGCAGCTACAGGAGACAAAGCCCTGACTCCCCATCTGCCCACAGCCCAGCAACCCTTGGGAGGATGCTAGAGCTCCCTGCTGGCCCAGAAGTTAGTGAGTAAGAGATAAATGTTAGTTGTGTGTTACTGAAGTCCTGAAGGTATTTGTTATGCACCAACAGTTAAACAGATCAATATTTAATTTGCATTCCTACTACCAATATGTGAGGTTAAAAAAATCTCACTGCGTTTCATTTTCAGTGACATTTTGCTTTTTCTCATATTTTTATTAACGCTTTGTATTCCTTCTTTTGAACATATCCATTTTTGACCATTTTTTCTGTTGTAGTTTCTGTTTTTTCTTTGGGGGGTTTGTGGTTTTGGTTGATTTGCCAATATCCTTATATATTAAAAGAACAAAATTATTCATCCCTTCAACAGATCAAAGTGTCAGGCATTGTCCTTATCTGTGGTGCTTGTTAACAACCTTTTTCCGGACCTGTCTTTTAATTTGTCAGGATACGTTAGACCTCCTGGACCCGTGACTAGCATTGAATTTGCCACTATGGTTCCTTTCCCTCCATCTCACGCACAGGAAAAGGAAAAAAAAAAACTAAGGCCATAAGTTATTAATTATAATTATTAAATTATACTTAAATAATATAGTTAAGGTTTTTATGAGAGATAAAATTAATAATTTCTACAGCTACATAGTTTGTACAGAAACTATAAAATGAAAATATTCTAAAGTAACTTTTATTTTACATATTACTATTTACAGAGTTATACGAGATGAAAAGCACTACCAAAGAAAGAATGGTAGAAAAGGAGAAAATCAAGAAGAAAAGAAAGCAGTTGGGACAAAGAGAAAATCACACTCAGCTAGAGACAGAAGAGCATCAGAGGGGAGATCAGTAGAAATATACACACCAAGGGTCTGGGATGAGAAAATCCGCCAGCATACTTGCATGATTCAAACTGTGTCCTGCTTTAGTTTTTCCTTCCCTAAATAACCTTGACAATCATGACAGTATAAACCTTCTTAAAATGTAACCTCCACAAGAGAGCCCTGCTCAAAACTGTCAGTGGCTGGTTCTCAGTCAGACTTGTGCCCTTTAGTATGGTAGCTGCCAACCACCGTGAAAAGCTGTTAGTGTAAATAAGATAATTTGCAAGAGTAAAATGCACAGTGGGTTTTGAAAGAGAAACCCAATCAAGAAGAAAATTCTTCAGTTGCAAAAGATCTGACACACTTGTATGCAGAATGTAAGAAATCTGTAGTAAGAGGAGTACAGTGCTCACACTAGAAGGGGTAGTAGATGGAATGAACTCACTGTGGAGGCAGGTGAGGACTGACGGTGTCTGCCAGCATCCACTGACTGTCTCCTCCATATTAAGCTCCTTAGGATTCTTAAAGGTGATGTCTCATGTAATTCTCACTGTGAGAGCAGAATTGCTAACATCTTTCCAGAGGCAGTTGTGGTTTTATCATTAAGGTCATGAGTTTTAAGGTCAGGCTTTCTGCGCTCCAGCTGTAGCATCACATCTAATTAACTATGAAAGTTTAGACAAATTTCTTACTTTCTTCAGTAGTTTTGCATTGTCTATAAAACAGTATCAGTCTCAAAGAGTTGTGAACATCAAAGTAGTAATACATAATAGTAATGACTGATGAATAGTGGATCTTCTATGGTCAAGCTGCTCAGCTGGGGATATTTTTGCTCTCTGGGGGACATTGGGCAATGTCTGGTGCCATTTTAGATGATTATGACTCACATCTGCTGCTGTCATCAAAGGGGCAAAGTCCAGAGATGCTACTAAACATTCCTCAATATGCAAGACAGCTCTTTATGACAAAAATTATCTTGCACAAATACCTGTTCAATAGATTAGTTATATAACATGGGAAATGCTAAGGGTCAGCGATTGCAAATAATAGAACAAGATCATCCAGCCAAGAAGAAATGATAGAATTGGGCTTCGACCACTTCTCATTGCACATTTGAATTCAACTTAAATGTACTTTCTACTCTAACTCAATGAGAGAAGAAAGCACCTCCCGGGGTGCAACTGGGAAACTTTGGGTTAACTGTAGAGCTATGCGCACTGAGGGAATTGGTGGTTATGACCTCAGCGATGTACAGGTACCTCTATGTAACATCAGCAGAGCACAACAGACTTGGAAAGCTCTGTCAGAACTCACTTGACACTCCCTTCCTCCTTGGGTCACTGTCCACTTGTTAATCACCAGTCTACTTCTAACCTCATTTCATGCTGATTTCCAATAAAAACCAGCCCATAGAGAAAAGACAATATAAAAGCAGAGACAAAGCTTTGTTCAACTCTCTTGCACAGACATGAGTCCCTTGCAGAGATGCCAACAAATTGAAGACATATCCTCTCCTCCTTACTTCGTTTCTGAGTGGCTTTGCTTGGGATCCCATTTGCCTCCTGTTTCATCAACTGTGACTTAAAAGTAAATTTGCATTGACACCTAGACCTCGTTCTTTTATAATAGTAATTATATTTATCTTGGAGATGCTATTATGGTCTAAGCTTAAAACATACCCCAAAGTCTCATATGTTCAGAGCTGTGGCTTTTGGAATGTGACTAAGGCATTAATCTCATCAACAGTGCACTCAGTTAAAAATAGACAACTAGGAGGGTGTCACAGCTGGAAGGAGGAGGCCACTGCCAGCATCTTCACAAGTCCCATCCTGTCGCCCCCCTTCCTCTCTCTGGCTCTTAGTTTCCTGGCTGTCACAAGGTGAGTATGCTGTTCCTACCATGCTATTCCTGCCTCAGAGCCAGCCATCAACGGATTGAATCTTCTGAAATGCCTTTTCTCCTGCACATTTTGTATGCCAGATAGTTTGTTCCAGCAACAGAAAGGTGACAAATGCAAATACTATTCTCTTCTAAAAGGAATCAGGACTCCCTAAAAATGGTTTATGTCATGGTTTATGTCAATGGCCCCCAAGCCTCATGCAATTATGCATTTGTGATTGGTTCATTGTCTAGCGCTCAGATTGGTGGTGTGAGTGCTACACCCACCTAGGGGTGGAGCCAGGATGTGATGAATGATGGGAAAAAGGTGTGTCTCTCTTTCTCTTGCTGGTTTCCACCTTGCTGTTTGCAGCTGCCATGAACTGCAGCCCACCAGGCCATCCTGCCTTGGAGACAATTGAGTATGGACTGAAACCTTCAAGAGCTATAAGAAACAAACCTTTCCTTCCTTCATTTTGGGTGTTGGGTATTTTGTCCCAGCAATGAGTAAAAAGTAACTAAGAGAAGTGGCCAAAATTATACAAGATGAACCTGGAGTATCTTCGTAAGTGGCTACATGTAAGGAAATATTAAAAACAAAAATCAATAAGCAAAAGCACAGATACCAACAACAGAAGTATGGCATGGACACAAAAGTCAACTGAAAAGCACCCAAAGGCCAAACCTGGTACAACTTAAGCAAGAAAATAATGTAGTATTATATGATAACCCAAAGTGTAAAACAACCATCCTTGAGTCTATACTAATATAAATAAATGATTGACTATATAAAGTAATGGGAGTAATAGGCATGTCTTCCATAAAGAGAATTGAAAATAATTTATATTAATACTTTCTCTTCAAGGAATAGGAGGATAAAGCCTCATTTTTTAAATGTGGGCTACATCTAATGACTTTTGTCCAAAAGTACCACATGGAAAGAGGAAGAGAACCATAGAGGAAAGTAAGAACTTCATTCAGATGATCAAGGTTAACACCAACAGTAAGTCAGACTGACGCCAAGTGGCCCTGATGATATAGGCTAAAAATGACTCTTTTATCTCTGTAGGTTTCCTCCTCAAAGCTTATAACCCCTGTCCAGTTATTAGAAAATCATCAGACAAATCCTAACAATGGAACACTCTATATGATGGATGACCAATAGTCATCGATACCTTCAAGGACATGAGAAAAATCCAAGAAGGTCCTAATCTTTGGACATGACAACCAAATAGATTATGGATTCCTGTATGAAATTCTGGTACAGAAATAGGACATGGGTTAGAATCAAAGGAAATCTGAATAAAGTATGGACTTTACATAAAAATGTATCAATATGGGCTTATTACAGTGACAATCATACCATGTTGGGATAAGATATAAATAGTAGGCACAGTTGAGTATTGGGATTGTAGGAATTCTCTGTATTCTCATTTTCATTTTTTCTCTCAATTATAAACTAAAGATACTCTTTGACTTATAGTGGAGTTATGTCTTTATAAATCCATTATAATGATTTGAAAATATTCTAAATTGAAAATGCACTTCTACCAAGGCTTGTGAACATCATTTCTTAGCAACACGGCACATTGCAAACCATGTGTCATCACATGGCTGGCTGGGTTTGGTGGCTGTCTGCTGTAACCCCATACCATGAGAGGCTATAAAACTGTACATCCTTAGACCTCAAAAAGATTGAAATCTAGAATTTGAATGCACAAGTTATATCATGTACAGTTACAAATTCTCTATGAAGAATGTTGTCATTATGTATACCTAAAATGTACCAATAAAATCTGATTAAAGAAATAAAAAATAAAAACATAAAATTGGAATACAAATTCAAATTTCTATTAATGTATATCACTTTCATACCCCTAAAATTAAAAAGTTTTTAAACATTTAAGAAAATTAATACGTCAAACATTAAGGTTCACCTGTGTTCTAAAATAGGTTTATTTTTTAAACACTACATTTGAATAACTGCTTTAAAATTGAGATCAGAGATTTTATTTTTGCTTCTCATAGATAAAAAATAAGACAAGTAGGGCTCTTGAAGAGAATCAGGATTATGGTAGATGGGGTTTAAGTATTTTCAAAACAGACATTTTATGGTATATTCTGAAATATTAGAAGGTTTGTGGGCATTGTGTTCTCGAAAACAGTGAAAAAGATTTGAAGTAGTAAATTCAGTAGAAATTATGTAGTGAACATCAGTGAATATATTGTGCAAATGTTTTAAATAATCTATCTGAAGAATGAAACAGAATTTAATGTATTTTATGGGAAAATCTATTTAAATTATAACTTATCTGGAAGAAGAGTTATTTACACTATGGGCACAGATAGGGATCATTCACAAAATATCAGGACCTGATCCCTGGTGGTCTAGGGCTTATATGGAATAAGTAGGCAGGGAGTACAGAGGCAGAATGGCTTGTCAGTTGGGGATTGGTTATACAGTTGCATCACAGTGACCAGGCATTTCTAAGAAACAAAAGTAACTAGAACTGTAACCAGAACTATTACCTGGGAAATTAAGAAACTGTCTGAAGTGACCAGAGTAGGGCTTTGAGTGTGTCATATCCTCAGAGTGAGCTGTCTGGTCTGGGTAAGTTTTCCAGCATATCTAAGGCTGGATTTCTTAAACCTATAGAGGCAGTTAATATGCACCTGGGTTATATGTGTGTGCAGGAGTTTCTACAGCTATAACTGGTAATAGGACCCTGTAAACTCCTGTTGTGTTTTCAGTGTAGATAGGGAATGTCTAGGGCTAGCCTGAATAGGTGAAGGTGAGCACTAACAGCTATTTGTCACCCCTATTAGGTTTTATTTCTGTGTAATCTACCTATATACCTTTAAATGGGGAGAGTTCAGTATATCACATGAGGTCTGGGGCCAGTGACACAGACACTGAAGCCTGAGCTGCTGCAGGGTTATGGGTGCCAGCACTGTGGCTTGAGCTTGCAGAACGAACAGCGGGGGCAGGTTTGGTTCTGATCTCCTGGGAGTACAAAATAAAGTTTTTCTGGCTGGGTTTGGTGCTTCAAGCAACTGGATCCCTGGAGGATCTTATGAGTACAGGTTTGGTGTCATTTCTGGCAAGCTCCAAGCAGCAGCAGGAAGAAGTAGCAGGAGAGCTTTGGTCAAAATAGCTGTCCAAGGTGACCACAGCACATCTAGCCTAATGTACTCCATTCCCAACATAGCTACTTACATCTGTAAACAGGATGCACTTAGCATCTTTCCAGGGGTCCATATTTAGGTCCAGTGCAACATATGGCACCTGAACAATTAGGTCTCAGCCTAAGGTGAATAGTCAGCTTTTTGATCAGAAGAAAAGTGGCTTTTAGAATATGGAGGCAAAGGGAAGAGGCTTCCTTTAGTGCCTGGGATCTAATTATTTGCACAGCCAGACCACTGGGTGCTTCCAGGGGCTGACAGTCTGAGTAAGCATCACTGTTTTTGTGAACTCAAGGATTGAGTTTCTATAAAAACCAGCAGTGCTAAGAAATTTGTAGTTTCTTTCTTGTAACCAGTTTCTGGCATATATTGCAGCAAGGCTTTTGTGTCTTTTCTGCAGGCAGGTTGGGTACCATTAATCAGATGTGAAGTAATGTTTTGTGCTGGTAAACTAGAAAGGTCAGTTGTGAGGGCTTCTTCAAAAAGAGTAAATAAGGTTTTGAACCTCTGGAGGTTGGGTCCATGTTAGTTGACTTTTAAGTTCAAAACTGCAGTCTTTCCATTTAAAGGTGAAAAGGGGCTGGTGTTAGGAGCCTATAGAAGGCACAAGAAGGCATTCTTTAGGACCAGGCAGGTGTGCCAGTGGGTTGTGGGTGGTAGAAGACTGAGCCTACATATATGAAGGGCAATTGTGGTGGCATTGGCAGCTGAGAGATCTTCAACTGGCTTCACAGGCAGGAGAGGTGTATTTTAGCAGTTTGACAGTCTACAGACATTTTATGGTTTTGAAGCCTCCTTTTTTATTTTTTCTTTCTTGGGGGACCATCACTGAGCTGAAAGGGACAGGGAAACAGACTGTCCTGGAGCCAAATCTGTTGGTAGGGCCTCCCCCAAAATAGTCAGAGAGTTCCCAAACACTTGTGGCAATTGAGTAACAGTCCAAAAAGGGTATATGAGTTGGGAACTACATAATGAAAGGTGGTGGCTGCATTTTTGATGGCACAGAGATCTTGCCCAAAGTGATTAACAGTCTATCAGGCTGATGTATCACTGGATGCCTGCTTATGCTTCCCATGACATTTGACAGCAATGGAGGTCATGGTGAGGTAACATGGTTGATGGCCAAACCCAGAGGTGTGTCTTTAGCCAATATCTCTGGGATTACAGTTGTCTGTCAAAGGAGATGGTCATTTTTAACTTGAAGAGGAGGTCTCTTCTTAGAAGCAGTATGGAGACTAGCTTAAACAGGAGATGTCTTTCCAGGCTGCAAGTTTGTGCCTGGCAGAAGGGATGAGAGACAAAAGTTCTAGCTGCCCCAGTGATGGTACTATGGGCTCCTGGTGGCCTAGCTGAAGAAGGGAGCCTGGTGGCTTTTTGCTCCCCTCTTTGATATCTTTGAGAAGCATTCAACTGGGTTGTTTCCAGGAAGGGCTACCTTTGGGAAAGACCATGGCAGCTCATTCATCAGGGCTGACAGTCCAATTTTTCCTCAGTCAAAATGTAGAACTCAGAAGGAATTGCTGATAGTCATCTTAGATGGGCATTTCATGATGCTGTCTGACCAGGATAGGCATAGCCATGAAGCAGATGTGGGGGGAGGAGCCTCTATGGCTGAATGCAGGCAATAGCTAGCTGGAACCAGTTCAATTGGCTGGAAGTAGATGAGTTGGGGGTGGCGAGTGGAGCTATAGGTGTTGGCAACAACTGCAGTGGCCAGTGAGGGTATCAAGGCAGAATTCTCAGGAAGAATGGGCCTCTTACCTTTTTTTCTTTCTTTGAGATGCAAGGAGGATTTGGTTTAATTTTTAACTCCATTAAAGCCCTTTTTCCTGCAGTCAGGGACTGTGGGTTTTGACTAATTTATTTCCATCTCTGACTTCCTATATGTGTTGTGTACCCTTGAATGATGATGCAACAGACAAAGGGTAGGAGCCCTACAGAGAGAGACCATTCAGATGCCTACCTGGCCATGTGTCTCAAGGGGACTTAGGGTACAACTTAGCTGTGATGCCTCTGTTGTGCCATAGCTGTCACCACACAACCACAGGTGATAGCCCAATCAGCCACTGTAACCAGTGCTTCCCAGTTTTGGTGCATTAAGGGAGCAGCCTATTTCTTATGCTGTCCAGTCCACTCACTCACACATTCATTCAGTAGGCTCCCAGAGGTTAAACATTCCAACTCCCCTTCCCTTGAGGGTGGTCCTGACTAATGAGAATTGATCAGACTCCCCTTCTGCTTGAGCTGAGCAGGGTTGGTCCCAGGGTTCATACCAGAATCAGGCTGGCAAACAGACAAACAGACAGACAGACAGTGTCCTCCTCTCTTTGAAGTCTGATGTGAGCTGCTTGAGCAGGGAGCCAGGAATCCCCTTCAAAACCTCCAAGAAGACTTCCAAAGTCTCAAGGTTACACTTTCCCATCAGGACCTGGAGAGGTCCTTGCTCCATCCACAAGGGCCATGACTGGTGACCAAAGAAGTCAGCATAGTCAATCTTCCTGAACAATGCACCAAAGGCAAGCAGAAACACTGAAATGACATCCAGATTTATTTAAGTCGATGTGCACTTACTAAGATCATTTCCAAATAGCAAGACGTGATCTCTGGTGACCTAGGGCCTATACTGGATAAGCAAGCAGGAAGTACAGGGGTAGAATAGTTTATCAATTGGGAATTGGTTTATACAATGTGTATTATAGTGACCAGGTATGCATCACAGTGACCAGATGTTTCTAAGAAACAAGAGCAATGGGAACTGCAATCAGATCTATTACCTGAGCAAGTAAGAAACTAAAGAATACTGGATAAGGGGGCATTTTCTATTACTTTCTGAATCATACAATTGCACCAAAATCAGCTGATATTACAGAACCAACATCTCTGACAATATACTAGTTAAAACAATGGACAACTATCTGTCAGACAAGGCAGTTAAGTGGATATTACTCTTGGTCTATCTAACTTATGCTTTATTCTCTTTTTCATGAGAAGATTCTCAAATTGGTTAAGAGAAGCAACTAGCTCATCCAAGATTATTTCATATCCCATATTTGAGGTTATTGGTGACTGTGCAACAGAGCTATGGCTAAAGAGAGATATAGAGACTGCTGGACTTGGGGAAGGTTTGCCTTCCTCATTGCAGGTACTGTGCTCTTCACACTTTCTCCTTCTTTTCTATGACATGGGTTCTATGCCTACAGTTTGTGACCATGAGCCTGTAATCCTGAGAAAAAGATCCAAATACTAAGATAGATAAAAGGAAAGACAGATATTCAGATCCTTAGTAATATTTTTGAGTAGCTTCTCTGGACTGGACAGTTTTCTTTTTCTTATCTAAGATGAATTGTCTCACTTTTACTGTGGTTCTGTTTCATGAACCAAAGTACAGGAAGTCCCCAACCTACAAACGTTTGAACTGTAAACTTTTGGAGTTACAAACACACCTCTCATTATGAATACTTGTAGATGTGAACAAGTCATGGAAGTAGCTCCTATGTCTGACCAGACATTGTCACAGTTGTGCTGCTGTGTGCTCACTGCAGTGTGATGGTGCACAGCAATGTAGTGCTCAGTCAGAGCCCAGGATGTCTGGCAGCAGGAGAAAAAGCAGTGGTGATGTGGAGGGGACCAATACAAAATACAAAGCAATAACCATGGAAACGAAAGTGAAGACAATTGAGAGACTGGTCCAAGGTAAAAAGCTGGTAAACATCACTCATTCTTACAACATGAATTGTTCAATCATTGGCACAATTCTAAAGAACAAGGACATTATTTTTGTTTGTGTGTTTGGTTTTTTAATGCTTTACATTACATATTTGTGTCAAAGATGTATAAGATTCACTTTAGCAGACTTGTGAATGAATCTGATTTATGAATATTCTCTCCTGGAACAGAGGTTGTTCATAAGTCAGGGACTTCATGTATGCCTTACTGAAACTGATATAGGGGAAAACATCTAACTCCCAACATGTTAGGTGTCAGATATACCAATCAATTATTTCCCAAAATCAAAGAATGAATTTTAAGGAACAACAGAGGTTAAGAGTAGGAAGAATTTATTGAAAGATACAGCTTCTGAGAGACAGGAGGGGACACAAAAGTGGGTTGCCACTAAGCCCACTTCTCAAAGGATGTTTGATAGAGCAAAATCATGAGGCTGGTATAATGTACGTCAAAATTATGATCAACCAATAAGGTTACAAGTGGAGCTGGTTAGATAATACTGGTCTCTTTTAATTTCCTGGCAAATCAGGCTACATTGCAGGGGTACATGGAAAGAACAAAGGCCATTTTAGGCAGGAAGCAATTAGGAAGTCCTGGTCACCCTACAGGGTGACTGATGTCTATCTAGACTTTATTGGACCAGGTGATGACAATTATCTTGTTTTCCCCTGAGGAGGTTTGCAGGCTTGGTCATTCTGTGTTTATCTTGAGGCCTGGCCTCCACCAACCACAGTTGTGATAAATTCTCATCCTCTACACTGACTCCCTTGAGGGCCTGCCCCATCTAATTCCCAGTAATGTTTCTATGTCACCTACTCTCTGTAGTAGAAAAGTTCCTGAAACTGAGGGAAGATTTCTCTCAAGGCAGAGGAGAGATTAGACTTGGCTGAGTGACTCAGATCAGCTCATGGTCAAAAAATCAATAGGATGAGTACAAGGGATGTACCCTCCAATGTACTGATTCAGCTCTTAATGAGCAGTTTCCTCTCTTTGTGTAAAGGAAACATGTCCATAAGGGGATGGAAGATTGTATCATTTCCTTCTGGGCTTTTTAATTATCACTGGGTCTATCTTTGTACCCAGGGTATTTCAAAAGGGGTTTCAGGTCAATGCATTTCCTTAGATCATTATCTGTGAAACAGCAACCAAAGATAATGGAAGATAGCACATTTTGAAATATGCAAGTGAAGGAAATTCCCCACAGCCAAAATTCCCCACAGCCGATGACTTCTCCTCCCTGCCAAAAGTTAATATAATGTAAAACAAACAGATAAACAAAACCAAAGCAAAATAAAACCAGAATCCCTAAGCACAAAGGGTGAGGTTTTTCTGAAGTGTCATAGCAGAGTGCAGTGAGTTGAATTATGAGCATTTTGTGAGTGGATCATCAACTGTACATCATCACTATCAACAATTAAATGAGGACTGTTTAGATTGGTTGTATTCACATTCAAGTCTCTCTTTTTAATTTCATGGCAGTGTATAGCATGAACTTAGGAGGTGATTTTTTTCTTAAGAAGGAAAATAACACATTTTGAAATATGTTAGTGTAGGAAATCCCCCACAGTTGATGAAGATAATTTAGAAGAGAGTATAAAAAGAATATTTCTGATGATTTATTTTATAAGATCATTTATTATTTTCTCAAAATTTCTTTCTATTTTATCTGAAAATACTCAACTCATTCCTTTTTTCTTTTACTATATATATACATATATATACATATATATATATATATATATACACACACACACATGCACGCACACACACACACACATATACATACATATATTTTAGAGCAATATTTACCAGTTCCATTTTACAAATGAAATTGTTCTTTTTGTTATAAAAGATGAACCTTTAGGTAGCCTACTCTTTGGATTCTTTTATGTGTATCATGGTGGACTGCATTATTGTTAATCCATAGAGAGGAAAAATGTCTTCTCCTACTATCATGGTTTATGTCAGTGGCCCCAAAGCTTCATGAGTTATGGACCCAAACAAATCTAGCATAGTAATTGGTTCATTGTCTAGTACTTGGATTGGTGGTGTGAGTGCTACACCCACCTAAAGGTGGAGCCAGGATATGATGTAAGGTTGGGATGAAAGTGTGTCTCACTCTCTTGCCAGTTTGCACCTTGCAGTTTGCGGCTGTCATGAACTTTAGCCCCACTATGCCACCCTGCCTTGGAGCCAATTGAGTATGGACTGAAGCCTCCAAAAATTGTATGAAATAAACCTTTCCTTCCTTCATTTTGGGTGTCAGGCATTTTGTCCCAGCAGTGAGAGAAAAGTAAAAGTAACCAAGATGGAATTTGGTACCAGGAGTGGAGTCATTGCTGTGACTGTACCTGACCATGTGGTTCAAGAGTCTTTGGAAATGGCTTGTGGGAAGAGTTTGGAAAGGTTTGGAGATGTTGCCTGAATGCATAGAGCTGGAACAGCTTAGGCTGTTCTGTAGAGGAGATTCTGGTCAGACCTCAGGAGACCACAAGGCAGATAAAAAGCCTGCCAGTAAAGACCAGGCTCAGGAGGTTTCTGCTGGGAATAAGGACTGCATTGGCTGTTGGCCTCCAGTTGATGTATGTTATGGTTTGGCAGAAAGTTTGTCTGTATTTTGCTCATGTCCAGAGGCTTTGCCTGAGACTAAGATTAAGGGCAGTGGACTGATTAATCTGGCAGAAGAAATTTCAAGGCAGTCAAATGTTGAGGCTGTGGCATGGCTATTGTTGGGCTCTTTTAGCCAGATTTGTTGTGAATCAGCAGCAGAGTCCAACAGGGTGATGTAAAATGATATGAGTTTGGCCAGAAGGAAAATTCCAGTAGAGCTGTGCATTGTAGAGATAGAACTGAGACTTTGATTGTTGTGAAGGAATATAGGAATAAGAAAGACGGCCAGGGGGCATCCCAGGAAACAGCAAGTCTCCATCCTTTGCAGCCTCAAAACTGCAAAAGTGAAAGACTTTGCTCAGAGAAGAAAGCTGCAGAGCACCATGCTCCAGAATAATGATGGAGGCTACATGAGTTTCCAAAATGGTGGCAGCCATATGAGGTTCCAAAATGGCAGCAGCCGCACCAGGTTCCAGAATGGTGAGGATATAGACAAGCTTTTCCTCATAATCAGGTTCACAGAACCAAGTGATCCAGGCACTGGATCCCTACAGCCAAGAGAGAGAAAAGTCTGGCTACTGTTCCAGCTGGCAGCAAAGCTTGGTGGCATCCATGTGGTGCTTATTTTAGGTGCAAGGAACATGCACAAATTCTGAGGGTAAGATGACTTCCACTGCAATTACAAAAGGCCTGGAAGGCCAAGCAGTGTACCCCTGAGAGGGCAAAATGTAAAGATAAAAATGTGAAGCCTTCAGGGGGTTACAGTTAAGAGTTTGCCATAGATATTAAGGATATTTGGGACTTGGACTTTTCAGTGATGCTGAAACTGGACTTTGGCAACTCTTGGAGATGGACTAAATGTCTTTTGTATAAAAGATGTGCATGAGTTTTGGGGGGCCAGGGGTGGAATGTCATGGTTTATATCAGGGGCCCCAAGTCTTGTGAATTATGTTCTCCACTAAATCTAGCATTGTGATTGGGTTCATTGTCTAGTGCTTGGATTGGTGGTGTGAGTGCTACACCCACCT
>PVJX010025441.1:0-27058 GCA_004027295.1 Dolichotis patagonum | reverse complement strand
TAACAGACTATATCCTATTTGTATTCTGCCCCAAAACACAAAGTTTAATTGGCAGCTCTACGGTGATTTAAAATTGCAAATTCTCATGCATTTATAGACTCATAATTCAAGAGGGGAAGTGATACACATGCTGGTAATAAGTTTAAATTATATATTGAAAGACAAATTATTTGGAGGCAGCAGGCCTCTGGTACTGTTAACCTCAGATATAAATTTAACATGAGAAAACCAAAGAAGTCCAATTATGACTGAACAAATTCTAAGTCCAAGATCTTACGTGGGAAGCCTCTAATGTCAACAACCAGAAAACATACAGTGACTCTTAAAGTCAAGCCTTTATACTAAGTGTGTACTGATCACCTTTCCATTGTTGGATCAAACTACCTGAGGCTTGGAATTTAAAGCAAGTGCGGTTTAGTTTAGCTCACAGTTCAAGGGTTTCAGCGCTGAGTTCAAGGTAGAAACCTTGTGGGAGAATGGTAAAAAGAGGAAAGAAAGGACCTGGAATCAGTCTGTCCCTGACCACACCCCAAGACTCATTCCAACACACTTAACTCATAGCTCACGCTCAAGCCAAGCAAGTTATCCGCGAAGATTAACCTTCACAAAATGTACAGTGCAGTAAATACTTCAGTAAAGAGAAGGGATGCTTCGTGATAGTCCACAAAAGGAGCATATTAGGCAAAACGCAGGGTACTAATATCTTTATAACCCATAGCCACATTTTTGTGCAATTACAGCAGGAGGACGAATGAATCCAGTGGTTGACAGAGAAACATGACTGTTGTAATTTTTTTTCTGTGAAGGGGAGACATTCTGAATCTAGGGAAAATACTTGCACAATTCATTACTCTTCCTGCCCTGGTGGCCTAAGACATCTGCAGTACAAAGAGCAGAATTCAAGCTCTCTGGTATTTACTTAATGAACCACCGGCGGAAGGCTCTGGATTAGCCCAGGTCCTTCATCAGGAAGGAAGCCGGCCTTGTTCGGTTAGCATATTTTGCTAAGTGAGATACTATCTCACAACCTGACCAGCCTTCCTCTCCATACAGAGACTCGTTTGATGAAAATGTATCCCTGCTACGTTATCGTCCGTATAAGCCTAAAGCAGTTTATTTCGTTTCCATTTTAAAATCATCTATAAGCTGATTTAAAGTGAATGTTCATTTAATGTGAAAATGCATTTATTAGTGGATTATTAACACCCTAGGTTCACATTTAGTTTTTGGTTGTTTAAAAGTGAAGATAGCTCAGACCAAGGAGGTCAGTCAGTAGCAGGCAGTGAACACCACTGGTGCCCTCAGAAAACTTTGTGTGCTCTTCTGAGCCCCCAGGAAAAGGAAATATACTACTGGCGACACTGCGATGAGGGAAGGGGGGAGGCAGTTTCATACATGTCATGTGCTGTCATTTTTAATTCATTCTCTTCTGAGAACATCTTGCTTCCAGCTCAGTCTCCTATCCACGTAGCACCTGCTAATTCCTGGCCATTTTTAAACAGACTGGGTATGGTTGCTTTCATGGATCCCCTCAAAGCACGTTTTGGACAAGACTTCCATGGCTGGGTGCTGAACAAAGCAGCCTGTTCTCCAAGGTGGCTGGGACTCATCCAGTGGGTGCAGGCCCTGAAGAGACACAAAGGACTGGCCTCTCAGACCTGCAACTGGCCCCAGGGCTCCTGCCTCTGTCGGCTCACAATGCAAGTTCTGAGCTCCCCGGTTCCCATAATCCATCTGTCTCCCTGAGTGTCTGCAACCCACTGACTTTTGAAACGCTCTGAGTGTTCCAGTCCCTCCTTGAGACCTCCTGCCTGGAAAGGCGCTGTTACGAAGCAGGTCCTCAGGCTGACAGGCCACGAGAGTGGAGCCCGGGTGGGTGGGATCAGTGTCTGCATGGAGGGCTGACTAGGGAGGAGAGCTCTCCTTCCACCAGGAGGCCGCAGTGAGAAGGCGTCACCCACGGGGACACCGGTGTGCTGGCATCTTGGCCTCGAACCTCCCAGGTCCCCCACTGTGACGGCGGCGAGGTTTTTGTTCACTGTGGGAGTTTTTATCATCGTCCAAACAAACTACCTGGTTCTGTTTCTATGGAAAACCCTGAAAAACATGACTAATACCGGTTTATGTACATTAGTATAATTTTCTGATTGTTTTCTATAAAAGTATTTTTTTTAATTTGTAAGTTATAGGGCTTCAGAAACATTTCCTTATACATTAGAATATAAGTCAGTTTGACTATGCTTCATTTATGCGGCTTTTTAGTCACTTAGAAAATCCTAAAAAAAAAAAGAAAGAAAGAAAATCCTGCATTTTTCCCCTTCACATTCAGAGGGCAAACAACTGAGCTTGAGTTTGTGAGTTCAATTCCTGGTACCCAAAACAATAAAAGTTCAGTGTCATAATTATAGTATAATAATGCTTCAAAACAACAGTACATTCCCTTATTTACCTTAGTAATGGATTACTTTGCTTGAGCTGCGTAACCTCACGGAAAGCATAGTCAGGGAGTTCAATGTTTTCCCTATACTTGGAATAAGTGGCAAGATAG
This sequence comes from Dolichotis patagonum, assembly GCA_004027295.1. Taxonomy (NCBI): domain Eukaryota; kingdom Metazoa; phylum Chordata; class Mammalia; order Rodentia; family Caviidae; genus Dolichotis; species Dolichotis patagonum. The sequence continues at coordinate 24,510 of PVJX010025441.1, read as the reverse complement.
GTTAATAACTTTATTCTTCCTTTTCTTTCTTAAAATTTTCTTTGCCCTTCCTATTAATAACCAAACACACATTAAAATGAGAAAATAAATGGATTCAGGCCCATAAAATTAATTCTTTGACGATGGTAGCTACAGAGGTCAAGCATGCTGGTATCCCATTATCTGACACATGGTGAATGCTTTATCTTCTCTTACCTTCTGCGGCACGCTCTTTCTTGGGAACAAGACAAAATGTTGCTGCGAGATGTGAAGCCTGCTTCAAGCACCACTAGAATTTTCTCTTAGAACTTAGAAAGCACAAATGTCTTCCACAATATCACTTTCCTTGGAGGGTCTCCGCTGACAAGCTCACAAGGCCGCATAATCCCACCTCTGCATCCCTCTCCTCAGTCAGAACGGATTGTTCTGAAAAGCACAATTCCGTGGCCAATGGTTTGTCTGGACAAAGAGCAAATTCCTGACCAGTGGACCCCCTCAGGAGGCTTACATTTTGACACTGGCTTTCATCCTGTAACTGATTCTCATATAGAGAGAGATGGGAGCCTCTGCATAAAACTTCCCGGCCTCTCCTGAAAGCACTGCAAGACGATGTTTGGAAGAACCGTGCTAAATTTTATTTTAACTGATACAGTCATTTCTCGTTGAATAGTTTTAATCCAAAGGAGAAAAAGAAAACACAGCAGGAGCCAATAAAACCCACCACTATCCTGGCTTCAAAGTTTCATCAGAAAAAGGACCTCATTTCTTGATTTTTTTTCCTCCTGAAGGGACGATGTTCTTCCCAGAATCATTAGTCTCGCTAATTCTGGAAGGTCTAATGGCACACACCACAGGCAGCTGTAGAAGACCCAAAACACTTTTGTGCATCCTGTAAAGCTTCCTAACTTCCTATTCAATTTCCTCCTTTATTAAGATGTGCTCATTCTGATCTAATAGCATTCTCTATAGATGGATGAATAGGTATTACAGATTCATTTTTATCATTTATATGACAGCATTCCAGGTTTCATTTTTTTCTTCTTAAAACTCTGTTTCATATCTTTGAGCCATAAGATCAAAAATGCCAGGGATTTTTTTTTTCTTTTCTAACTTGATTATCAGAATAATCCAACCCCTCAAAAAAGGATTTGTCGTTGGTGTTTGCTTGTTTGGGTTTTTTGTGTTTCTCTAGTGTTGTTAGGAGACTTTAGCTTTCTAGCTTTACTTTGCAGAGCATGAATGTATTGCAACACTAACTTCACTTTGGGGAAATCTTTTAGCAGTTCTTCAAATCTTTTGAGACCCCAAATCTAACAGATCAACTAAGTTAATAAGTATGGAAAAATAACAATAGTGTCAAAGAATGGGAACTTTGATTGTTGAGTTATGAATATATAGAAACCCATGAATTATGAACTCTGAATTTCATCCTCGCATGGGAAATCTGCCAGTCTTCGACTTCCGTAACCCCTTGATAACCTGTACCTTTTGCTCATCTATCGAGGTAAGTCAGAGAGTGGCTAGACACCAGAAAGCTGCTGGCAGTGTTAGCATCCTTCATCTCTTCTGGTATCTCCCTCCATTTCCCTCCCTCCCCAAATTTGTGTCCAGTTTCCCAACTGCACCCCATCTCTCATTCTTTTAGGGATACTTTGTTAAATGTGTTATCTTAGTCACTTTCTCACAGCTCAGATACTGCACCTGGCACCTGCAAATTAAAGGAGGAGAGATTTATATTGGCTCATTTTTGGTCAGTCATTGACAGCTCTAAGGCAGAAAGCACAAAGCTCGCTGGAGGAGGGCTCCCGGGCTGTGGGCCACAGGGCGCAGAGGGCCACGGGTGAAGGCAGAGCTGGAAACCACACCTCTGTGTCATCCCCCAGGGGCCTGTGGTCCAGCCACCGACTCGCAGCCCCCTCCGCCACAGACCCAATGGGGGCTGAATCTTCCCACTGGTGTGGGACCCCACAGTCCAGCCGCCCTCCCAAAGGTAGGGAAGAGTCCTGGGGGACACTGACGGTCCACACCACATCGCTTGCTGTTGTCTTTTTTCTTTTCTTTTTTTTTTAAATTTTATTTTAAAAGATCGCTTGCTGTTTTCTAACTGCCAACAGGAAGTGGCTCATTGTCCAGAGTATCTGCAGTTTAACCATCTGTGTGCTGAGTGAAAACAAAGCTCCAATGTGAAAGGAGACTGCCCTGGTTTCCAACAGGAAGGACAGCATGTAGGCAGGAACGGAAATCTGCACCCCAGCCCAGGGATGAAGGCCAGACTCTCGCAGAGCCCTGTTTAAATGCTAGGCTTTACAAGTGGATAGTATCTGTTTGGGTACCTGGGGAATCAAGAAAATCTGACAGGAAATACAACTAAAAAATTACATTGCTCCCTAATTTTGATGCTGTTAAGCCTCTGGTGTATTGGACAGCATGAATTGTATTGATAGGTCACACTTACCAGGCGGGTTATTCCTTCCATATCCAGAGCAAAGAGGCAACCTCAGCGCAGCAGTCAAAGAGTACACAGCACAGAGCTACTACGTGGCCGGTCGAATACTAAAAACTTAGGAAAATCTTGGCACATTTTCACGTTGACACATGTTTTCTTGGCAGGAACAAAGTTGTACCAATGTCACTGAGGCCAAGGAGCCTCTTTAAAACTAACAAACACCCTGCTCTTGTATCTTACAGGACTCTTTCTAAAAGTCCAGAGATACCCACGATGTAATCAAGTAGCTTTTCTTTTCATTGTTAAATGTATCATCTCCCAATAGCAGAGCCGAGGGGCAGGATTCTCGGGTACTTACATATTGAACTGTAGCTGCTTTCATCAGTTTTCTTCACAAATTAAACCTTTTCAATTTGCAACTACCCTTACTCTTCCTCTGTGATGTCTCAAGAACTACTTGACTTCAGTGTTGAATTGAAATCGAAGACACACTAAAAATTCATATTGGCCAAATCTCAATACTAACACATCTTAGTGGTCCAGGCTCTCCTGGAATAGTTAATAACCTTCAAAGCTTTTGAAAAACATGTTAACACCATTTTAGGAATGTATCGCCTTCCAGCTATATTCATCTTCACGCACGGGAGCTAACCTTCCCGCGGAAAACACAGAAGGCTTCTGGGTGTTTTCCCAGCCAGGAGGCAGGACACAAGAAGATGCCCGAGCCTCCCTGTCGCAGCCAGCACGGAGTATCCAACCCGCCGAGTTAGAATGAAAGGGGGTGACGGGCTTCGCTGATGGGACGCCCTTGCCCCAGTCTGTCCAGGACTGTCAGCCTTCGATCTTAACTGTCCGGGGAGAAAATCGCAGATTCTCATCCAAAGAGACTCAAAGCGGTTGAGGAGGAGGCGGTCAGGGTCACATCCGGACTGGGCAGACGCACTTTAAAGGAAAGCGGTGTGACCCAGGTGTGGCAGTACACATATGCAGACCCACACTCTGGGAGGCTGAGACAGGAGAAGCACAAGTAGGTGTGCCCAGCCTGGGCAACTGAACAACTGAGCACGACCCTGTCTCAAAATTAAAATAATTACAAAGGGCAGGGATGCAGTCAAACTACAGGACACATATGATGACTATACTAATAAATGCTATGTATTTTATATAATTACATTATATACTATAGTAAATACTATATAATTTTATATAATTATGATCATAGAATTAAATATATAAATATATCATTAAAATTTGTCTCTTTGTATATAATTAAAATTACACTAAAAATGTTACCTGTGAAAAGTATTTCACTTTCCTATACATTCTATTCTAAATGGTGCCTTGCCAGAAGCATTTAATCTAAAATAAAATAGCTCTAGGTCCAGGGTTTAGCTCAGTGGCACAGCCCCTGCCTGGCAAGTGCAAGGTCTAGAAATCAAACCAATGAAAGAACACATTATAAAACTGATGATCACTATAGCTTCCTACTTGAAGAACACACACTCTTTACATCATAGCTGATCACTAACTGATTAATAGTTTTAAAAGATCAATACTGCTAAGCAACAGTACACACAAAATCTTCATCTTGGAAAGTATGAAATATGAAGTTCAAACTGAACATCAGAAGTTTGGAAAGTACGTCAGAGACTAATTCTGGGCATTCTTTCTCAGCTGGTCGTCTCTCCAATGATATGGTACAGGTTTATATCCCAACTTTTGGAGTCACTGCAGTCCCATCTGCATTTTCGTTTGATGTTCCTTTTGAATTTATTTTCAAGGACACAACTAACTTTAAACTCCCACTTATTTTCTCCTGTTTTTCTTAATAATATACAGAGAGACAATGACAACAAACACATCTGTGGACCCCAGCCACACAGTTCGGTTGATGAAGTCCCTCCCGTTCCGTCCCCACTCCTGCCCTCCCCCATTTCTTCCTAACAGCAGCCACCACTGGGTTGAAGTCTGTGGGCAGCTTCCGGTCATCGGTGTCACAGTGGTCACACCTCAACATATCCATTTGAAACAGGCATTTTGTGCTTTAATGACAAGAGCAGCAAAACATTACATATGTTTTCCTTTTTTTACTTTATATTTTGTTATTGATAGCATGAAACCAATACATAGTTGTCTCTTTCATACATTTGTACTGATATTATTTCATCATATCACAGAATTATTCATTTGGCTCATATGTTCTTCCGTAAGTCTTCTTTCAATTTACTTACTGCGGTCAGTTCATTTTATGTCTGTCCTGTGGTAGGCACCAAAGCCCATCCCAAACTCCTTTTCACACTTTACCTGTCACAGGGGGCTGGGAGACACACCCTCCCTTTCTTCTCTCTCTCCTAGGGCAGGACTTGGGGCATTTGTCTGGCCATGCAGACACTAGTTTGCACCTGCGGAGTAGATTCTAGCCAAGTTGCTTTCGGGACCCACAGGGCAAAGGTCTCTGCAGCTGCTCCGCCATTGCTTTCAGACAGAAGTGTGACACCTGGGGACGAGGCAGACATGTGGAGGCCATCGGTTACAGCCAAACTGACTGCACAGCTGCTAGACGCCAGGTTCCTGAGCTAGTGTGACAATGTCATCATCTCTGTGTGCAGACGCGCGCCGGTCTTCCTCCTGTGGGAAAAGTCGCCCTCTACCATCAGGGTCCTGTTTGTTTGCAGCAGGGTTCCGTGTTGGCTCCCAGCCACCGCTTCAACCTCCTATTCGTATCAATTCTCTTTTTTCTTGATTTCAATAACATTAATCCCACACTTTCTTCCTATGAAACTATGTCAAGGCCACATCATTTCACACCAAAATGCGCAAAACACTCAGCACCTGGGAAGCCTGGACGTGAAGGACACGCAGGGCACGTTGCCATTTTTAGTACGGTGGCGGGCAAGCCCATGCTCCTGAAGACAAGCAATACTCCTCAAAGCCTTATCTTATTTTCCCGAAAGATACTAAGAGAGTGTTAAAATCATTCTGCATCGGTAAACTTGACAGCTGCTGGTAAAGGCAATCCAATCTTCACCCAAATCACATTTACTCAGATGCTAGCTATGAAGTGGAAATCAGACTGGGAGAGCAGGCGGAAGAGTAGGACTGGAACTCTCTCCTAGAGCTCAGGGCCGTGGCCACGGGGCGCAGCAGCTGGAGGAGGCACTGGACTCGGAAAGAGAATGGGCCTCTGGCTTTGGGCTGGACAAAACCTTAAGTCAGCCCAAGACCCTCACCAAAGCCAACTTCACCTTGACTGGACATTAAGTGATGGGCAGAAATTTCCGTGGCCAGCAAGGTTATTTCAGACAGAGAGAACAGCACAAACAGGCTCGAGAACAACCAGGCAAGGTCAGCCAGGCTGGCAGCTGTGATAAATGGGCCTTGGAGGTGAGCAGTGCTGCAGTGGAAGATGCAGGCTGTGCCAGTCCCGGGAGCGCAGGCTCTGCGCAGTTCCCCTCACAGTCTCTGGGAGCCATACATTAAGAAGCAAGTGGGGACACTGACCGTGAAATAGTTTAAAGATGTTCAGATGATGCAAAGATATGTCTCAGAGCATTGGGTTTGATTTCTAAAGTGCTAAACGCATACTCAAGGGTTCATGGCTTCACACATTCAGTTCTGCAACTGTCCTGCTCAGGCCCAAGAAGGCATCCTCTGGACCACTGTTATACCCCAGCACACCGGCTCCTCTCAGGGGGATGTGCACTTCACGGAAGGATTTACACCACCAAAGAGCCCCCCGCCACTCCTTTTGCCTTGCTGTTACAATGCAAGGGCTCCAGTTCCTATTTACAAGCCTCAGCTGCTTTCCCTTCCCTTTCTCCACTCCACAATTACGGTGAGAACACGTCTGAAAACAAAAGGCTGGGCGAGAATTCCAACAGGTGACGTTAATGTCAAGTGCTCCTGAGAGAGGCTTGGCTTCCCTGCCACCGCTACAGCTGCTGCCTGATGCAGCCGCTGGCGCCAGGCCTTGTCCACGCGTGGGAGACGCGCGTCCAGAATCAATCATTTCACAGCCGAGAGGCACCTGAACCCTCTGCGCTTCTCAAGTGAGCCCTCGGGGCAGCACTTTAAAGGTTCAATTAGTCAAGTGTTGAGAGGCCGTGGGAGGGAGCACACCACCTCCTCACGTATGTGCTCCGCTGCAGGGTTGGGCTTCCCATATCCAGAGGTGGGGTGACCACAGAGCAATGACTCCCACCCCTTTACTCTACCTGTAAGCAGAGAGTAGAGGAACTGACACTCCCCATGCATGATATGCAATACCATATGAACGCACGTGTGCACACACAGAAACACCAAATACCTTTAAATGTGTCACGTTTAACTCTGGATGCTAATCCCCAAGCCACCTTGGACAGAGGAGAAACCCCACAAGAAAGGGTCCCCCAGCCTCAGTTCTGTTCAGCAGACTTCTGTTATCAAGGACAACACCAAGAGCTGAATGACTGATAGGACACTAACCAAAAATGCAGAGTAAAACAGTAGAAACAGAGGGCACATTTGCAGGTTTTTCCACACAGACACGGGGTTTAGCCATGCACATTACTAGCTGGCTGCCTGGAGATCTCAGCCAGGTACCATGGAGGAAAGCATCAGAGAAACTGTTTTCATAACTGACATCAAATGGGTTTGATCTCCTGAAGGGCAGCTGCAGTCTCAAAGAAAACCCCGAGTCCCAGTGGCTTAAAACAAATGCACACACTCACTTATGTGAATGTAATTCTAATAGCAGAGTCGGAGCTACTAGGGTAGGTAGACAAGGCATTTCAGGGCAATCACAGGAAGGAGTTCCATAATTCACAGACACCACCAAAAGCTGCCTAGTCTAGTGAAACTTAAGTGCCAGTCCTGTGTTTAGTTCTCTTTGGGACTTAGTAAATGGGACTAAAGTAATAGGTACTCTTATATTAATCATTCCTGAATTCTACAGGATTTTTCATTCATTAGGACTCAGAGGGAATTTATAATGCTTATGGAAATAAACATTGATATTGGCATAGCTGAAACATAAAACAATGGTCCTGTTTCAGAGTGTACACACCATGAAAGCTGGGACCAAGTCTGGTTTTCACTGGTATTCCTGATACCCGGCCCACTGCACATGGTAGAAGACTCACAAATATTTGTGGACACAAAACCACTTTTGTATGTACATTAATATCAGAGTTTTACAGATGGTGGTCCTAAGCTCAGAGTGAGATCTCTCACTTGACTCTTCTAGGTCCAGGGATTCAGCTACATGGGAGGGTGAACCACGGAGTCTCACTTCCATGACATTCCCCGATTTCCCACTGCTTCTTCCCATCAGCCGAGACCTATCTCTCTCACAGAGTTCAGTAATTCCGGGCTATAATCCAATTTCAAAAAACAAGGCAACACTGAACAAAAAGTATATTGGTATATTGTGCTACCCATGGACAGGTAACAAAGTGATGACGCCTACACTGCATATGTAATACCATCCTGTAAAACTTGCCTTGGGAGTAAAACAGATTAGAACACAAATAGTTGGCAAGGTGGGGGGATCCTACATGCTGCCGAGGGTCCTTCCTCAAACTCATGTTTGAAAAAGGATTAGAGTTGAAGATCTCTCTTCTAAGGGTAACAGAGTGCATATGGAAAGGAAGGAGCAGGCAACAGGAGATTGCAAGCAGCTGAGTTCCAGAGGCAGCCTGCTGCATGTCCAACCTTCTCCTGGCCACATTCCCTTGCTAGTTCCAAAGAAAGAGGGACACACAAAAGAGAAGCTTCCTGAAATTGCTACCATTGTCTTCCAAGCTCCAGTCAACCACAAGACCCAGAATCATCTCCACTGATATTTAAGTATTTCTGGACCCTAATCAAGAGGTGTCACCAAAATAGAGCCAACATCTCTGGGGGCTGGGCTCAGTGACAGCCCACTTGGATTGGGGATTACAAGCCAGTTAGCTGTGTAGTTCTGTCTACCCTTATTAGCCTCCCAATAATATGTCCTGAAATTTTAGGCATTTAACAATGTCCCAAACCAGTCTAATTAATTTGGTTTTTACTGTATACCGATAATTCAAGACAGAACTCAAGAGCAGATTCACTAAAAGATAGCAAAACAAATTGCTATGTAAATTCAAAGAAATGAGAGCTCACATCTGATGGCAGAGAAGAGGAAATGAATCACAGACAAAGTGGCATTTGAAAACTGTCTCAAAATCTAGATAATATTCTGATAGTGGATAATTCCAACTACTGGACAGGCAATGGGATGAATAAAAGCCCTGATGCAGCTATTGTGAGGAATCTTGGAAACAGAGCTACAGACGAGTTTGTTTAGACCACAGGATCTGAGTAGGGGAATAAAGTGTATAGGAATTTAAAAGAAATGAATACAGACCACGAACAAGCTTAAATATTCTAACGTGGATTACAAACAATTTTGGCATCTCTGGGAGACCAGGGCCATTTGTTGGCACGGAACAGGACAGGAGGGTTAAAAAGATAGAAGAAATGTGATGCCCACAAAGCCAAGGCATCTTGTTCTAATCCTTTAAGCAACTAGAACTTCAGATTCCATTAGAAATTTCTAATCTTGCAATGCACCATAAATTAACAGTTGCTGGAAAGCTCACTGCCTCTCTTTCTTAATGAACAAATCCGAGCAACAGAGTTCAGTGTTGATTCCTGGTGTCTCTGGGTATCTGTGAACTCTCCTGAATCCCATATAACTACACAGGCCAGTGTGCTGGGACTAACGGCATGGGATGAACAGTGTGCTCCACAAAAACAAAACAAAACAAAACAAAACAACCCAAAAAACCCGCGCGCACATCCTGCAAAGATAATCGGATCATCAAGGGAAGGGAAAGACAAAGAGAAGTTCTGCCTAAAAGGGTGACAGAAGGCAGAAAACATGGTTCCCATCAAATAAACAGAATCCAGGAAAGTGGTTACTTTTAAGGCAATGAATTTAACCAAGGACTCGAATTTATACAAAGATAGGAATGCGGTGAAAGGTTGAAGGTGAGAAACCCAGCAGAGTGGAAAGGAAGAGGCTAGTTATGGAACCAGAAACCAGGCAGAGCTGGATGCGTCAGGCAGAAGAGGACACAGGGATGACCGGCTCCAGGGGATGAAGGGAGCCAGCTTCCGAGGGGCAGGGACCAGAGGACAGGAGATAAATGTGGATGCCGGGACGCGCTGGGCAGCACACCAAGTCCATTCGGTATTTTCTCTTAAGAATTGCTTTTCAACTCTATTCAATCTTGGAACGCTTACATATGCCCTTTCCATATCCTCATGTCCTTTACATAATGAAAGCAGGAAATTGAGATATGATATGGAGATGACAGGGAATTTAGGTCTGTGCAGCAGAGATCGTTTTTAAGTAGGTTTTTATGCTTTGGAGCAGGATGAGGAGGATTTACATTAAAGCCATCAGAGGCCATGCATACAGCTTTATAGTGCAATCTGACATTGCTGACACTGGCAATTGATACTAATTAAATCTAATGAAACCAGAGAAAGTTTGGGCAAAGTCAACAAAGATCAAAACAGCTAGGGATGAACTGAAGCTGCCTAAGAACAAGAGAAGACTGACTTATTCACTGATTTGTAAAACTATCGGAACCAAGAAAGTAAAGGTTGAAGGCAGAGATGGTTTGAAATAAATAAAACTGAATTGATGTAGGTAATTTCTGCTTCACACTATGATGCATTTCTGCAAATCACACCATAAAATAGCTTTATTTCCCCCCAGGAGTAATTTTGTAATTGGATGTTGTGTTTCTGAACAAGGACTCATTTTTCAAATAAATCACAGATATGATCAACAATATGCTATAAAGGAGAAGACAGGACAGTGTTAGGCCTCTATAATAATTTAAAATATCATCATTATATTTGTAGCCCTATAAAATGGGCATAAATGAATGGTATACGCTGATGATGCCAGGAACCCAAATGCAATATAAATTGTACACACCATGCAGTATTACAACTTTACTGCCTTGTAAATTTGACCTATCTAAAGATAAATATACTAGCTATAATAAACATTATTTAAATATTTAATCAACAATCTTGAGTGCATTGTCAGAATTCTGGACTGATTATATCTGAATTTGCAAAATTGACGTGCTGGATGTCTCCTTGAATATCTGCCTCACTTTTTACTTTTTCGCATATCTACGTTTGACATCTATATAATACCAAAGGTTTTATGGTCCACATTCTTTTCTGACCAATTAACAAGAATTGATTTGTTCATTACCCATCACAGCATTATCTTCCTGGTCCAGTTACAATGTTCATTTTCTAACAGAAATGTGAGGCAACTGGCCTAGGGTCTCACAGCTGGTAAGGGGTAGAGTCGGGATCAAAAGCACATCCAAACCTCTCTACTGGCTCTCTCTCTGGATGACTGCTTTTCTTTCCAAAGCTTTCTGGAACAAGGAGGAGCATTTCAGGGATATCTGAGTGGTGTTCAAAAGTGAAACCTTTGTTTCAAAAAGCCCACTGCAACTTGGCTTGGGTGATTTTGAAGGAAAGAATTTTACCTTGGATCTTCTAGTTCTCCATTTCCCCTTTTGTTTAAAAGCACCAGGAAGTCAAGAGTCCTATCCAGGCAACCTGGGGACCCGGATGAGCTGGTCCAGGGAGCCACCAGGCAGCCGCCCCGCTGCTCAGCCCAGCTCGGAGGGGTCTTCCTGACCTGCATTAAGCCATCTGCCGGAAGAACGCAAAGGCCACTGCCTGCTGTAGGCTTCAGCCACCAGCAAGCTAGCCCAGCGAGCTAATGAATACGGAGGAAAGCCACACTGTAAAATTTGTCAACAGGCCTTGTAAGGGAGAAAAGAAGTAAGAAACGGTCAAAGTAGAAACTCTCACGTTATTCACGGAGGCTTCTTAGACAAACCTTACAACTTTAAGAGGAGGCAATAATAACTGAAAATATAAATAAAATGACAGAGGACTCAGAAAAGAAATTGATTCTTACAAGCTCAGGGAGGAGAGATAAGGAAATGAAAACACGTGTGACTTTGAAACACTCATAGCCACTGGCAATCTTCACCAACTCGCCAGCGCCTCTGTCCCCCTCCTCCAGACCCCTCTGCTGACTCCGGAGAGGGCACAGAACATGGAATTTGACCACGTGGGCTCTAGGATCCCGGAACAGAAAAGCTCCCCCTGTAGCCAAACTTTGAACGTACACCAAATTTCTGGGGGGAGTAATATCGGATCGGTACAGCTTTCCATCCACGGAAGTTATAAAGATTTACTTTCTAGTTTCTTTCAAATCCATTTAAAAATGTTCCTGTGTATATAAAAATATTTTTACCATTTCATTTTTATTAACATCCAGCATTAAAAAAAAGACAAATCAGCAATACAAACATCTAAGTTCATTACTGAAAAGAGTAAAAGGGTGTTAGTGTGTTATCTTCTCCTCTCTTATTTAAATGCTCATTTAAAAAGCTCCTACTAGCATATTTCACTATTATCAAATTGTATTTTAATCTCTGGTTATATTTTCCTAAACAATATTCAAATCCTTGGTCACCTGGTCAATTAATGATATCTTTTAAACACATGTTACAGATATATCGATAAAGCATGTAAACATGTATGTTCATCAGGAATACACAAAACAACTTTGGAACAGATGACATTTCCCTGTCTATTAATTCCATGTACATACATACAAATAAACATGCATTATAAATATATAGGCATCTTATTTTTGTTAATGAAATATTTCATCTAAAAATATTTAAATATTTTAAAATATTTAAACCCCCATATTAATTCAATAGTAATAGCTTTCAAAATGCAATAGTACTCAATAAAGACTGAGAGTTTGTAGCCCCTGAGATGCTGATAAGAATCATTTTTTCCCTTTTCAGTTTGTTGGTTTACTGTGTAATAACCCATAGCCTAAAAATCCTATCCTTGAAACATAATGAAATAAGGACTATGAATTTTTTAATGTGTTCCTTCTATTTGCTACATAACTTTAAACAGATCATAAATCTAATTATCTTTTCAGTGGATCACTCCCATTATTTTTTATATTGAATACTTATTTAAAATTAAATCACATTTGAGCATTTTCTTTTCTCCCTTTGTATTTTGCCACAGAATACATACTATTCTTTCCACATAAAGTCCTTGCTACTTTCAGAACTTTATAAAGCCAGCTTGCTGTTCAAGTGAGTATTGCAGTTTTAAGATATACTACAGTGAGACCTCTGGTTTAGTATAAGAGCTCACAGAACAGTTTCCTATTGAATACTTTATATTTTAGAAATTTTATTACAGGACTGGTTTTAACAGCAATTCCTAGAGTTCATTTTGTGTGTGGGGGAGGGCTAGAGAGGAAGGAAGCACATGATAATCACCAATGGCAGGATAAGGTAGGATGTTATGTGACACAGAAGGGTGTAATGGTTTAGATCTAAATTTTCCCCAAAAGTATTGTGCATGCAGGTGGGGTGCCCAGAAGGTGAGGGGGCCACGGAGGCGCTGCGCTCATCAGTGGATGTGTCCACTGTGGAGCTGAGAGCTGACTGTGCTATCCGAAGGTGGCCCTGCCAGGGACCTGAAGAGCCAGCTCCTGGGCCATGACCCCGAGAGCTGCATTCTTGTCTCCTGCTCCTCCCTCTTCTCTCTGCTTCCTGGCAGCCAGGAGGGGAGCAGCTGTCCTCTACTGGTCCTTTCATCAAGCCACTTCTGCTGGACTCAGGTGACCTCGGTCTGAATGCACAGGAACTGTGAGCCAGAGCAAATCCCTGCTCCGGTCAACTGCAATCTCAGGTAGTTTTTCCCAGTGACAGGAAAGCTGACCGATAAAATGGGCCAGAGGATGACATGTGGCACCACGTGTGTGCCGAGCTAGAAGCTGTGAAGTCTTATTTCATTCTTTGATTACCAATGTCCAATACCAACTCTAATCTAGATTAACCTAATTAGAAGTTATAGAAAGGAGGAAAGATGGTCATCTCAAATATTTAAACTATGCCTTCTTCTTTTAACAAATTAAGAGAAACTAGGTTGTCACCCTCTACAAATGCTATCCAGGAGTGGTCATTCTTGGTTTAAGCCATTATCTCTCCAATATGATCTCAGCCCCTACAATAAAATGGTTTGCACAAGGCACCTAATATGATGAATATTCTGGCAGGCAAAAACAGCTCCAGTGCTGACACAATAAGAACTCTATTAGGCATTTGCATCTGCTTATTATCACAACACAAACTGCTCAGAAAGGGGAGGGGGCTAGAACAGAAACTGCGTTATGCTAAAAAATGCCAATAATAACATGCTGGCAATTGTGCTTTGATTGTTCACATTTCTTCTGAAGTGTTTTTCTAACCCATGAACACATGAGGTTTAAACAAGTTTGATTATAGCCACAAAGCTATTTAATGAATCAGGAATAATAGCAGTGTATGCTACGCAAGACTTTAAAACTTATTTTTGTTGTTGTGGAAAATGGGACACAGGAGAGAACTCAATGCATTTATGACAGTATATTTCTTCCCCTCTCTGCTTTGTCCTCTTTACTCAATGGCACGCCCAGACTTACAGCTGCCACCAGACGTTACTGACCGCTAGAGCAACAGCTACTGATGTGGGCTGTACTAGTGCGCACACATACACCTGCTGCTTAGCACCGAGCACACACCGGAGTGAAAGCCCCGTGCTTGGGAAACAGTCTGGCAAGGTGACACCCCTGAAAACGGCCTTGCTTCAGAGAGATGACCTAGCGTCGAAGACATACTGCTTTCCACTTTGACTTCAAATTCACTGATTATGGCTATAGACTTGGATGATAAAGTAAATAGTTTAACCTATGCCCCTGACATTAAGCTTATATCAGGACAAATACATAAAGATGAGGAAATATGCAATGTGAACCAGTGGAAGGGCTTGCTAGGGTCTGCACTCTTGGGCCCCTCCATAATTCATATGTGGAAATCTGGTTGCTAAAGTGTGGGTGCTGAACGGTGGCTTTGGGAGATCCCTAGCGGGTAGTGCCCTTGGCAGTAGGATTGGTACACTCACATGGGGGGGTCTGAGGAAACCAGTTTCTTCCTTTGCTCTCTGCTTTGTGAAGACACAAATAAATTCAAAACCCAAGGACTCTGTGACATCACTCCACAGAGTGGAGGGCAGAGCAGATACTGCATCTCTGGGTGTCTTGACTCATAGAAATGGCCTCATGGCGGTGGGGACCATGGATCCGAGCATGAGTAGAGAGGGTTTCAGATTTACGAGAACTGTGACATTGTCTCATAACATCTGATAACTTGGAAATTGTATTTTCCCTTCAAAACCCGTCTTTGAACATCAAAGGTCATAGACACAGCAGAACTCAAAGAGGCCCGAGGCTACTTTCATACCTGGCTCATTGGAAAGCTGCCTGTTGGAAAGCTGAGACAACAAAAAAACTTCTCCGTCTGTATTTTTGGGGCCAGAATTTGAATGGCCAATAGCTAGGGTGACCAGAAGACACACCAGCAACAAATATCCACTATATCTCTAAAATGATGACCCATTTCATGAGACAGTGTAATGTCCAAATACTACCTGCATGTTTTCCTTCTAGAACAGTCTAACTATAAAAAGAGTATATCCATGCTGAATATTTTAAATGACTGAGATTATCGAGAAAAGAAGCATAGAATAAAAATAGTAGCATTCATGTGAAAAAGAAGTTAAATTTTCAAGTCATATTTTAAAAATCTTTTTACCTACTTATTATTTGAAGAAATGAAGTACTTTTGAGTAGTTAGTACAGTACTTTGAACAGTGGCATACTACTGATACAACTCCTCAAAGAATGACTTATAAAAGAAAATAGATCATTATCATTCCTGAAGCAAATTCATACAAAGTTTTGAAAATACTAAAAATGAAAACAAAAAAAAAATGTTTTAGGAAAAAAATAACTGCTTTGAGAAGTAAAGAAACTTGAAAATAATTAGATACATAATTACTCTTTCAATTAAATATTTGCCTCAGTTAATTTACTTGAGGTAGGCCTGTTACATATAACATTGGTTGAAAATACCCTACTGATTGAAAAACAAAATATCCCATTTAATACCCTCAAGTATCTAACGTGTTTTTAGTGAATTCCTGTGTTAGCATTACTGTGTTGTGTGCTAATGATTGGGAACATACAGTTCAGGTACTCACTAAAGGCACAGCTTTCACACGAGACTTCCTGAAAATAAAGGACAGTTGTTTACTTGGTACAGAGATGATTTGCTGAATTTTAAGTTGAGTATCAATGAAGTGTTGTAAATGACAGTATATTTCTATAGGCTGAGAACACTTGTGTGTAGTATGTTCTTCCCACAGTGCAATGTGACCCCCATTGTATATGTAAAAATAAACAGCACATTTTCAGCAGAAGCTTGGCAACAGACTCATAGCCGTCCTCACTTCTGTTCACTCCTGACTCTTTCACAATGATCCACAGTGTCGGGAGCTCTGTATCTTGCATGGAACACTATCAACTGCCGTTGCTGATGTGTGGCTCTAATTCTCCTGGTTCCATTCTAAGTTGATGGACCTCTTCCTCCCTGTAAATTCTGCAACTCAGACGAATAGAAACTGTAATGAAGAGCTCACAAGGGGGGAGACACTCACTCCAAACTTGTCCATGTTATGAATCTACCGAGGCTGTGGTAGCACAGTGCACACACTGGGAAGCTTACACCCAAGTTTAATTTTCTCACTAATCTGAGACAGACAGCATAAGGCCATCATCATCAAAGAGTGCAAATGAAGGAACATATCTAATGGAAGCACAGTTAGACAAAAGGGAAAAAAGTCAAAGAACCAGAAATGGAAAACTAATGCAATGACACAAGTCAGTAAATTCCTTTCAATAACAACCATCAGTGTGAATGGTCTTAAAGCCCCAAACAAAAGATAGGAATCAGAAGGTTGGATCAAAAACAATACCCAATGATATCTTGCAGACAAGAGACATAGTTCATTTAAAAAAGAAAGAAAGAAAAAGAGAAGAAAGGGAAAACAAAAGAAAAAGCACGAAAGGTAAAGGATGAAAAGTGAATGCTATTCCACGCAATTGGAACCAAGAAGCAAGTATAACTATCCTATCTTCACAGAAAGTGAACTTCAAGCAAACATTGATTAGAAGAGACAAATACAAAGGAGGTCAGCACATATTGGTAAATGGAGCATTTCACAGGAAGACACAGAAACACACTTTATACCCACAGAATGCCGGCACACCCATTTCATAAAGCAAACACTATGCAATAAAATAGATCAAATAAGCATTAATGCAACCATAGTAGGGAAATTCAATACCCCACTCCCATACATAGGCAGGGCAGCCAGATGAGAAATCAAAGACATGGTACAAGCACACTACTGAACAAATCTGGCTGAACAGATATCATTTAGCAACAGTTCACAAAATTTTTTAAGAGCTTATTAATTTTCCTCAAAACAGAGCATACATTAGGCCATTGGTTATATGTTCAACATACAAAAGAACTGAAACAATCTCTTGAATATGACTGGACTATAGTTGGATGAAACTAGGAATCAATACAGAGGAAACCATAGAAATACACAGAACATGGATATACACCTTTGAGTAATGAATGGGGCCTAGAAGACATCAGGAGGAAATTAAAAAGCACCTGGAATTGAATGACAATAACAGCACAACATCAACACCTATAGGTAGCACTTTTAAGACAGAAGTTTATAGATGTGAATACTCATGTTGCATAAATAGATCCCAAATAATTAACCTAATGATTAATACCGAAGTCACAAAGGTAAAAAAATCCAAACTTGTTGAAGGAAAGAAATTATAATGATCAGGATAGACATTAATGAAGTTGAGACTAAAATAAATACACAAATAATCAATGCACCAGAGTTAAATCTTTAAAAGGTTCATAAAGCCTTAGCCATACTTACGAGAAGAAGGATAGAAAAGATACATACAAATGCAATTAGAAATATAAAGGCTAAATCACAACAGATGCCACTTAAATCCATAGGGTTATAAAACAGTCTGAAAATATATGCTTCAATAAATTGCAGGATCTAGAAGAAATGAACACATTCCTGAGAACATATAAATTACCAAAATTTAACCAAGAGGATATAAAAGCCCCAAACATATCAATAACAGACCATGGAGCAGGGGCAGTAATAAAACCCTGTCAACTAAGAAAAGCCCAACATCAAATGAATTTACTGCTGAAATTTTCCAGCACTTCAGGGAAGAAGTAATTTCAGTATTCCTTAAACTCTTCCATAAAATTACAACAGAAAGAACACTGCCAATGAAGTTAGCATTACCTTGATACTGAAACTCAACTAGGGCTCAAAAACAAAACAAAAATAAAAAAAAAGGGAAACTGCTACAGGCCAATGTCCTTAATAAACACATATGCAAATGCCTTCAACAGTGAGCTGGCAAGCAGAACATGCCAAATGATTGAAAATATTATGGTCATCGCTAAGCTGGCCTCATTCAAGGGAGGAAGGAATAGTCTGACACATAAATCAACTGGCTGACAAATGTAACACACCATGTAAACAGAAGTAAAGATTAAAATAGCATGATCATATCAGTAAATGTTTGATAAAAGGTAACACTCATGATAAAGCCTTGATGAAAACAGATAGAGCAGGACCTGACCTAAGCCTGATTAAAGCCATTTATGACAAACCACCGCCAAGAGCACATTAAATGGAGAGAAAGAGAAACACCCTGCTCAAAACCAAAGCACGAGACAGGAGTGTTCCCTGTCACTAGTCTTGTCCAATACAGTAACTGAAACATAGCCAAAACAATTAGGCAAGAAAAAAGAATAAAGGTAATGTGACTAGGATAGGAAGAAATGAAATTATCCATATTTGCACATGACACGATCCCTTACATAAAATTAAAAAAAAAAAAACTCAACGAGAATACTCAGAACTAATAAGCAAATTCAGCAAACTGGCAGGCTATAGACTCAATGTGTAAATCAATAGTATTCTGTACAATGAGCCCACTCAAAAAGAAATCGGGAAAACAGTCCCATTTGCCATAACTCCAAAGAATTAACTATTTACGAAATAAGCTAACCAAAGAAGTGAAAGATTTCTTTAACAAAAATCATGGTGCTCTGAAAACAGAGATTAACAAGGCAATTAGAACTTGAAAAGAAATCCCTGCTCTTGGGTAGACAGAAATAATGTTATCGAAATGGCCATATTACCAAACATGACACACAGGTTTAGTATACAATTCCAGTCAAACGCCAACAGCGCTCTTGCCAGCACTCCCAAAGCCAACCTGAGCAACGAGAGGAAAGCAGGAAGAACTGGAATCCCAATTTCAAGTTGCACTAGAGCAACAAACAGCATGGTGACACTGGCACAAGAAGAGACATGTTCACCAACAGAATAGAATAGGCGACTCCAAAACAGCCTCAGCCAGGGCTTTAGCTCAGCGGCACAGTGGCTGCCTGCAAGCATGAGGTCATGAATTTGTTCCCCAGTAAAAAGAAAAAAACACCCTCAGCACCTTCAGGCATTTGATTTCTGATAAGTTGACAATCAAAAATACGGTTTAAAGAATACAGCCTTTCTAACAAATGGCACCAGGAAAACCGGATATCCACATGCAGAGAAATAAATGTAGGTAAATATCTCACACTCTTTACTAAAAATAAATCAAAATGGATTAAAAAGGAAGACACAAAAACAGAAATACTGAACCTGCTGCAAGAAAAGACTCATAAAATTTTTGAATACCTAGACATAGGCGAAGACTTCCTGTAGAGAAGAGGCCAGGAGCATAAGATATAACCTCAAGAATCAAGGAGTGGTATTATACGAAGTTAGAAAGCGTCCCCACAGGAAATATCCAACACAGTGAGGAGACAGCATACAGAATGGGCTAAAATATTTGCCAATACACTTTGGACAGAATATTAATGTTTAGAATACATGAAGAACTCAAAAACTATTGAACCTTCGAAATAAAAGATCTAATAAAAAAATGAAACGAGTAGAAATTTCTCAAAAGAAAAAGTAAAAATGGCTACTAAGCCCATGAAAAATAGATCAGCTCCTTTGACAATTAGTGCATGCAAACCCAAAGAACACTGCGATTCTACCTCATTTTAGTAACAGTGGTTATTACCAAGGACTCAAAAACAAGAAATGCTGGTGAGTGCAGTACAAAGGAACACTTCTCCATTGCTGGTGGGAATGTCAACTACAGAAATCTGGAAGGCCATACCTCCAAAACCTAAAAGCAGAAACTCCATTCAACCTCGCCTATAACTCTACTGGGTATCTGCCCCAAAGAGTTAAGTTCATTACATGACAGGGATACAAGCAGGGCTGTATTTATAGCAGAACATTTCAGAATAGTTGAATTATGGGACGTGAATTATGGGAATTATGAATGGCTGGAGAAAATGTGGCCCATATATACAGTGGAATACTATCCTGCCATCACGAAGAGTAGACTTGAGTCATCCTGGGAAATCAGAAAGATACTTAGACAATAATGCTAAGAGAAGTAAGTGAGACACAGAAGGCTAAATGTTGTATAGTTTCTCTAATAATTGAAATTCAAACATAAGTAACTTGAAGAGCAAAAGAAGAGAGATGGTGGAAAACAAGAAGACAGACACTGTGAAGATCGGAAGGTGATGTAGAGGAGAGAGAATGAGCTGGGAGGAGAAAGTGGAGTAAAACTGATTGAGATGCAATCTATGGATGGACCCATTTCGAAAATGAATGTAACTAATATGGGTTGTAAACATATACTAATACAGGTAGTGACAAAAATACATGGTGTGATTGCAAATTACCAGGCATGCTTTAATTTTAAAAAATACATACTTAAAACTATATTCCCATAATCCCCTTGCTCTAGGTGCAGTTATTTCATCCTTCTTGCCAATTGCTGAAGCACTTAGAGACGCCTACACCCTTGAGTGTGATTACGAGGTGTGATCAGAAATACGGTAACTGCTGTGCCATCCAATAAGAAGGCGGGCTTCCAGGCCAGGCATGGCGACACGTACCTGTAATCCTATCACTTGGGGAGACTGAGGCAGAAGGATCACAACTTTGAGCTCTGAATGGCCAATTTAATGACTCCAGGAAACCCTGTCTCAAAATAAAAATAATTATAAAAACATGCTTGAGATTATAGCACGGTGAGAAAACCATGGGTTAAATCCTCAGCACTAAAAAACTGAAACAAAACACAAGACAAGATGTCCCCATTCAACTGACTGGGTCTGGGGTTCCCCAGGGGTTTCCAGCTCTTCCCCAAAGTCAAAAGGGCCATAAAAGGGACACATTCTAAATCGCCTGAGGTCACCAGGGAGTCACCACACCACACTGAAGACACGCAGGAAACAGGCTGTCCAGTGCTGTTTCAAAAGGGGCAGGAATGATGGGATATGAGGGCTGAGAGTGAGGGAGCATTTGGAGGGGATTAAGGGCAATGTGCTTGGTATTCCGAGAATTTAAATGTGAACATTCACCGTATTTTCCAATCATATCTCACATTCCCACAGTGAGTTCTAACAGCTGACACTATTCCGCACTCCATCTTTCACAGCTTAATTTCGGATTCTTAGTTGTATCAGTAATGAAGAATTTGGAAAACAAAAATGAATAGTTACTTGTGCAAAATGCTGTAAATGTAAGTTCTAAGCAGTCAGGCCTGGACAGTGAAGACTGGTGAGTACATATGAACAGAGTCTGGCGTGACAATCAATAAACTGCACTCATGATATCCATAATCATTAGTCTGTGGCATGAAAATTAGTCACAAATGATGAACACTCCTCATTAATTACAATAATCAGTTCTACATTTCCATAGCCAAACGGAGCTTTTTTTTCCAGTTCCTTAGCATCACCTTGAAACTAAATTATATACTCTTTGACTCTATAGCCACAAAATATTTATGTGATAAATGAACTCTTTCCTTAGAGTGCTGGTTGAATAAATATTCTCTCTCTCTCTCTCTCTCTGCATGTGTCTGTGTCTCTGTCTGTCTCTGTCTCTGTCTCTGTCTCTGTCTCTGTCTCTCTCTCACCCCACCTCTTCTTCTGTGATTATTTACCCCCTCAGTACAAACCCGAATCCAAAATCAGATATTCTGGATTAGTCTTTGCCCAAACCCTTCTTGTAGTCTCCATCCTTGGAAATGATCTTATCACACTGTCTGGCTTCCTGTCCTTTATCAGAAACCCACAGGTTCCAAACAACCCAAATGCTGAGGGTGAAGAACAGAAAAGGACCAATCAAGACTCAAGCCAAGGGGACAGGCCCGACACCCAGCACCGCAGAAATCCTGGGCAGTGAGGAGGATGCCGGATGAGAGAACGGGTGGGGACAGATAACAGTTGCTCTCAAAATCTTAAAGCTCTGGTTCTTGGTTCTCTGGCTGTGATTAAAAGATGTTTCAGATCCAGGGTCTCAAGTTTAAAAAGGACCTACATCAAAGATTCCTGCAACCTAAGATCTAAATAATATTATGCTGATGTATAGATTAAGGAGAGAGAAAAAGGAACAGCAGGAGAGAAGATTTGAGTAGAATTAACACAAGTTAATCTTACGCAAATAGAATATTTGAAACAATATTACCTCATCCCCAAGTCAGCTCCATGGAGGCTGACTTCTGGAGGAAAACCCTGACTCGGTGATTAGATTAAGCTAGATGGATCACAGTCAAATAACAGAAGTCCAATACTGTGTAAACCCTGACATACATTAGTCAAAACACGACTCTCCTCAGTCAGACCATAAAGGGCAAGAATAACTGAAGGAGGAGGAATCTGACTTGTCCTCACACGGTAAAGACTTCAGCAGGAAGTCCTTCCTTCCTGATAGAGTAACTTCTGGAACCTCCAAGGCTGGGTTGAGTGCTTCTTTCCCAGAGGTGAGAGGGACAGTTTCCAATCAATGGTTCTACTAGTTTCACTGTGATCATGGGTGACACCACCTTCACCACAGGCCCCTCTGTGGGGGAACTCGCCTTTGATGGCCAGACCCTGGGTGGGTGGCATCTGTCTTAGAGGCAGACACTGTGTCATTGAAGAAGGAAGTCAAAAACATGCAACTCAATATAGAGAATTTTTAGGAATCACAACAGTTTGCTATACAGAATTAATGGGATTTGTTCTTTCGGAGTTTTACATTATCAGCACTTGTTCTGCAGAGCTGGTGATAAGGCAGGTTTGCCCCAAGTCTACTTGCTCTTTCTTTGTAAAATACGATCAATAGCATAATCACTAGACATAACCTGACAGTTCACTTCTCTTCTTTCAACAAATCATTTGAAAATGGTGAAAAGACATGTTCCTTAAGGGAATCATGTAAAATTTCCACAGTGATTATTTCATTAACATTGTGAGGTTTGTGAAGCTCCGTGTAAATAAATTTCAATTAAAGTGTAAATTCCACCGAAAGCACACCATGGAGTACTATTTCTAAGAAATAGATTTTAATCAGATTTTATATGGTCAACATTTAAGAGAAAAATACAAAAAACAAGTATAATTTCAGATATATAAGTAATGCAAGGCACCTAAATGAAAACTTTTTTTCCTTAAAATTATTCCTTAAATGTAAGTTTATATTTTTATTTCCAAAAGAAATATTCTACTTCCCTCGCCAGCTCAGTTCCTCATAACCTCCCCCAGAATACAGCACCATTGCGGTGCAGGTGAGAACCCTCCCTTTTTATTACGCAATTAAGATTATACAAGTGGTTACCAATTTTGAAATAAAGGTTATTAACTATACAGTATTCTCCAGCACCATAATAAAAATTGAATGAACTCCATATTGACAGAAGGAAAACATGCCATTTAAGGCAACGATATGGTATCAGAAACAGATGTTACCATAAATAACAGTCTAATAACTTTGGGGTGAAATTGTACTGAAGGCTCAGTCATCCATGCTGGATTTCTTCAAGATTAACCCAACAGGACTCAGCTCTAAACATTCTAAATATGGTTCCATCGCATATGAATTACACCTGATTAGAAGTCTCAATTTGACCCAGTTGATGAATTACCTCAGAAATTCTGTTGTTATGTAGGAGCAGCGCACCTACCCAGGTAACTCGAGGTAACACACACCGCATGGGGTTAGAGGGAGGAGGAAGAAGGCAGGAGACCTGCGTGGGGAGCAGTCCGCACCACGCCCCTGGGGCGCAGCTGCCGCCCGACCTCGGAGCAAACCCAGCCCTGGGGAACCACTGCTCCATTTGGTAACTGACCAAACGTTACCTGGCCATACTGATGCAGTGGCTGCGGAGGAAGCTGGCGAGCCCCTGAGGGGACTTAACAAGCACTTTAATCGGAATCCCACATACCGAAGGTCCTCCAGGTTAGACTCTGAGGCCCTTCTCCAAGTCCTACCACGCTGTCAAGACACAGTGGAGCGACAGAATGGAGGAGGCATTCACATTACAATTTCCAATACGACACAATACTTGTAAGGACATTAAAATTTCTTCATTTTCTAATACTTTGGAAACATCCACAATGGAAGTATTGACCTTCAAGAGTTCCTGATAATCCCGGAGACAGGGAATTTTAGATATTCAGGACAATCCTCTGTATCATGTCAGATTTAGAGCAGTGTCATAAACGCCATTATTAATAAGTGAGGGGCAAAACAGTTTGACATGAAGGTTTTATTATCTTAAGTATTAACAATAGCTCCTATTCATGAACTATCACTATTTTACTGTCTTTATAAACTTTGTATAAATGCCTAAAATATAGTTCAGAATTTTTGAAGTTTCTACATATAAAATTATGTACATGTGTGTAATATGAGGATATGTGTGTTTATGAGCCTCCTCACTCATAGGTGAGGCTTCTTGGAGTTGACTAGATCACACATTTGTAATACTATCACTGGATTAGTCCACTGATGGGTTTACAGTCGGGTGTGATGGTGGAGGCAAAGGCTAACGAACAGCACTGCGCCTTTGCAGGCATGGCCTGAAAGGGTATGGATCCCTCCTCCTCCCTTGATCCCTTGTTGCTTCCTGCAGCTGTGCCATGCAC
>PVJX010025440.1:0-26901 GCA_004027295.1 Dolichotis patagonum | reverse complement strand
TGGAGAGGCTGTGGGGAAAAAGGAACTCTTCTGCACTGTTGGTGGGAGTGTAGACTGGTGCAACCACTGTGGAGGTCAGTCTGGAGATTCCTCAAAAAGCTGGGTATGGAAGTCCCATTTGACCCAGCTATTCCACTTCTAGGCATATTTCCAGAAGAACTGAAAACATCATACCACAGTGATATATGTGCACCCATGTCTATAGCAGCACAATTTGTAATAGCCAGATCTTGGAAACAACCTAAGTGCCCATCAACTGAGGAATGGATAAAAAAGTTGTGGCATTTTTATACAATGCAGTACTACTCAGCTATAAGGAATGATCACATCGAGGTATTTATAAATAAATGGACACAACTTGAGACCATTCTCTTAAGTGAAATAAACCAAACTCACAAGGGTAAATACCATATAATCTCCCTAATATGAGATTTGATTAGAGTATATAAGACTTTATGGTAAGCATGAGTCCCCATCTCACAGCTTCGAAGTCCTTCAAAGGTTTCAATCATCAGTTGGAATGGTTTTATCCTGTTTTGTTTGACTGTATCATACTTGATGATATGAACAGCAGTTTTGAAGAAAACAAAACATTATGACAGCTATTGCTGATTTAATATCATCCTTCTTAGAAGTCCTACCATGCTTTTTTTTGTTCTACTACCATTGGTTCTATCACATTGTGTCTTATTGGAATTTTAATATGTGTGATAGCTCAAACAAATTTTTTTTCTTTTTTATCAAAAATGACATATTACAGTACCCATTGAACATTTTCTGTTATTCGGTTCAGAAAGCCCTGTAATTCTTTCACTCTATGCATGGCTTTATACTATTGTGTTATGTTTGATATTGTTGTATTTGAAACTATGCTCAACTAAAGCAGAGTAAGAGATATGGTGTTAGCTACTGTTGTTGTCGAGTTGACTTAATGTAAAGTACTGTGTTGCCTATGTTGTCCTGCTCTGATCTGCTCTGTACTGCCCCCCTTTTGTTTTATTCTCTTTCAAATTAAAACAAAATAAAAATAAAAAAATAAAAGAATCAACAAATAATATCATATCCAAATAAAAAAAGCTTATACACAGCAAAGGAAACAATCAACAAGATGAAGAGACAACCTACACAATGGAATAATATTATTCATGCTACCTGCTCCTCACACAGAGGGTTAATATATAGAATATATAAGAATATATAAAGAATTCAAACATTTAGACCACTCAAAATAAAAGACCCAATCAAAAATGGGCAGCTGAATAGACACATCACAGAAGTACAAATTGCCAATAAATACATGAAGAAATGCTCAACATCTCTGGCAATTAGAAAAATGCAAATTAAAACAACACTGAGATTACATCTTGATACACAAAGAATGACAATCAACAAATCAAATAACAAATCCTGGAGAGACTTCAGGGGAAAACGAACTTTTCTACACTGTTGGTGGGAATGTAAAGTAGTATAAAGACTACTGAAACTAGTATAGAGATTCCTCAAAAACTGGAAGCTCCATTTGACCCGGGTAAGATCTTTCTAGGTATCTTCCTGAACATATCATATTACAGAGATACATGCATACCTGTGTTTATAGCAGCACAATTCATAATAGCTAAGTCTTGGAAATAGCCCATATGTCCATCAGCAGATGAAATGATAATGTGTGACTTACACACAATAGGATGCTAAAATAAAGATAAACTTGAGTTATTTGTAGAAAAATGAGTGTACCTTGAGATCATAATGTTAAGTGAAATAAATCAGATATATGAGCTTAGATATCATATGATTTCTCTTATATGAGAATCTACAGTAAAAATAAAGAGCACAATAAAAGATAGATAGTGGAATTAGGGAGATGGTTCATTCTCAAAGAAGAAGGAAATCCAGAGATGGAGGACTGGAGAAGGAGGGAAGAGACAAGGGGATATACAAAAAAGGAAACTGGGATGTATTTTGTACATGTACAAATGCCACAAAGGGAATGTAAACATGTACTGCAAACATGTACAAAATAGAAAAAAGTAAAGGTATCAAGAAATTGGTGGAAGGAGAGGGAGGGAAGGAAGGGAATGGGGATGAAAAAAGAAATGATTATGTGTTATGTACATGTACCAACTCTCCACAAGAAATGTAAACATTATGTACTACACTCATGGTACAAAAATTAAAATTTAAAAATCATAGCACAATGTTATATTATGAACTCAATAACTTTTAGTAAATACATGTTGATAGAAACAGTAGCATTTTAAAAAGAGAAAATGTAGTATTTATACACAAGGGAGTATTACTCTGACATAAAGATAAATGAGTCAGGACATCTGGAAAGATAGTTGGAGCAGTAATCAGAAATAAGTCAGCCTCTCCAAGATTTGGAATTCAGACACTAGAAAATAACAAATGGGAAGAAAAGGAGGAGTGAGGTGGATTCCTGAGACCAAGGAAGAATCTGAAGGAAAAATTGGATTCTACAGAGGCCACAATGCAGAAAAAAGAAGAGACAATCTACACTTTTCCCCCAGCTCCTGGCTCGTGGCAAGAGAAAGGGGGATTGAAACTACAGAGACAATGAAAGTGTGTAACTCCAGAAGCTTTCAGACAGAAATGCACTTGTAGAGTGGAGTGGCAAATGACACACATTACAATAGCTGGTGAATGATTCCAGCCCAAGCATCTGCCACATATCTTGGAGCAGATAACCTGATTTGATGCCATTTTAGGGAGGAGCTGGCTAAACCTGGAACTCAGAGCACTCTGGGTTGGCTTCATCTTCCAGTGTTAAAATCCCACAGTGACTCTGTGAGGGATGTCCATGGTCAGGGATCTGTGGTCAGGATGGCAAGAGATACCCAGAGTACTATAAGCTAAATGACACAGGCCCAATTACCATGACCAGAGACCAGGTCCAGCCTAAATTTGTGGATTTGAAAGTCCCAAGTGGCATACTATCCTAATCCTACTACCAGTTTGCTGGAATCATCCAGCATGAGTCTAGGATCTGACTGCCTCCCTTGCCTACCAGTGAAGGCAGAGTCAGGCCTTGAATGGGACACTGCTACATAACTACAGAGCCCACAAGATAACCACAAGCTTGAAATCAGAGAAATCTTCCTCTCTCTCTCTCCCTCCCTCCCTCATATTAGTCTTTTTTTCCTATTTTTGTTCATTGGGGGGGTGTTTTGTTTTGTCTTGTCTTGTTTTTAGGTTTTTGTTTTGTTTTGTCTTTTTTTAGTCTTATTTTAGTTTTTGTTCCCTTCCTCCTGTCTTCTTCATCAGTTTCCTGAGGCTTGGGTAGTCTTCCTTTGTGCATCAGCCTTGCTTGTGATCTCTTTTCCTTCTTTTGTTTCTTTGTTTTACTCTTCTCCCTTTTAAATTTTCTCCATTTACAGTAAAATTTCTCTATTGAGTGAATATTTACTTTATATAATTTTCTGATTTGTGTTAGATTTTGTTACACAAATATAAACTTTGCACCTATGGTTAAAGGTGGCAAATTTTAGTCATCACAGATAAATAACTTCATGTTAAATCTCAATGTTCTATAAAAAGAATAAGTTAAACCCAAAGTTCATATGGGCAAGAAAATTATAAAGATTAGGGCAGAAATTAATGCAATTGAAACTAAGAAAACAATACAAAGAATCAATGAATCAAAAGTTGGCTCTTTGAAAGATTAAATAAAACTAACAAACCTTAGCCAACATTATCCAAAAAAGGAGGAAAAAAGATCCAAACTCATACAATTAGGAATAAAAAAGGAGACATCACAACAGATCTTGAGGAAATATAGATCATCAGTATGTGGTTTGAGAACCTATATTCTAATATGATGGAAAACTCAAGAAAAATAGATCCCTAGATATGTATGAATTGCCAAAACTGAATCAAGAAGATATAAAAATTTTAAATAATCCAATGTTATTCAGTGAAATAGGTTTTTATCTCATTCTGATATTAGTAAAATTCCTACCATAATATACAAGCAAATAAAATTAAATTGTCATATCTGAGACTCTGAGAAGTAGACTTAAAGACAATTGACATTTCCAACCAGGCATATATCACTTGTGAAAATCTATTATCTTCCCAATTTGATATAAATTCAAAGCTAAATTAATTCTGATATTTAAAATGTGTCTTTTCTGCCTGGTAAGTGTGAGGTTGTGAGTTCAACCCCCAGTACAAAAAAAAAAAATAAAATAAAATAAAATAAAATAAAATAAAATAAAATAATACAATACAATACAGTACAATATAATACAATACAATAGTGTTTTTCCCCACCTTGGCTTAAATTGAAATAAAGTATCCCAATTAACAGACATTTAGAACCTGAATTTAATATTGCATTTATTTCTTTTGTGTGGGAAACCCAAAAGGTCAATAAGGAGAAAACAGAAGAGATGTGAGAAAGTAGGAAGAACATGTTCAACCACAAAGGGAAACAAGGGAGGGGAGACAGGAATGGGACAAGGGATTTCAAAGAAAAGAATGTATGGAAGAAAAAAATGGAAACAACTCTTTTGTAAATGGGGAAGGGAAGAAAAGTTGAAAATAGGGGAGGGAAATGGAGAAAAAAAATTAAGACATAATCACATACAGTTACAAATTCCCTATGGAGAATGAGATATATCATTACATATGGCAAATATGTGTTAATAAAAATTGCTTTTAAAAAAAAAGAGTCATTTGTAAAAAAAAAAAAATGGATGAACCTTGAGGCCACAATGCAAAGTGAAATAAATCAGACATACAAGCTTAAATATCACATGATTTCTCTTATGTGACAAACTGAAACTATAAAAAAAGAGCAAAATAAATGAAGATAACAGGACGCAGGGAGGTACATCTTTCTCAAATGAGCATAGATGTAGAGATGGAGGAAAGGACACAGAGGGGAAAATGATAAAAAGAAGGAATAAAGATGTGCTTATATTCATGTGCCAACTTCACACAAGCACTGTAGGCATGCATTGCAAAACAGGTACTAAAAACCCTTGCTGCTCCTTTTACCTTAGCTTGAGCATTCTTACTCCAGTCTTCATAGACTTTTTATTCTTTAAGTATAAGCATATCAACTATCACCTTACGCTGAAAATTTAGATCAGTGGTGTAAATGCTTGCCTGGCAAGCATGAGGTTGTGAGTTTGACCCCCGATGCGCCCCCCCAAAAAAATGAGTAATCAAATATCACTTAGCCAGCGATGCATTCTCTGGTTTCTCTATCTAAACTCAGTCTCCTTGATCAAGAAGAGGACTGGAAGGTAGTGAGAGGCTGAAAGTATCAAAAGTTTTGCATGTACAAGTAATACCAAATCTAAACCCATTATTCCATATAACTAATAAGTACTAATAAAATAAAAAATTGAAACTTGTTCTTTTTTAATTATTTTGATTGCTTGAAAAGTCTTTTTTTCCAGTTCAGCTGATTAGGTTATGAACTTTAGGAGAGTGGAGACCCTGATTGTGTTACTAGATTCAGCAAAGCAAGTAACAAAACACCAAATATCAACAATACCTAAACAAATAAAAATCCAGGACATCCAGTTAAGTTTGATTGTTAAATAAACAACAAGTAAGTATTCAAAATTAGTATGTCCTGAATATCACATGGGATATATGAGATGCAGTCAAAACATACAGTGAATTTTAAATTATAAGGATTTATTAGACATATTGTCATTTGTCCTCCTCAAAATAGTCTCCCTCACCGTGAACATATTTATTACATTGTTCTTTCCACTTTCTAAAGCAGTTCTAGAGGTCCTAACTTGTGAGTGTTCGAGGCACAATAAAAAATATGAATGCAGCTGCCAAGTGCCATCCAATGTAAAGATAGTCTCATCAAACCGTTACAGAGTGCCCTCATCCACCTTGATCATTGGATCTGGCATGGTGCAACTTCAAAATGACCATGTAAGTAAGTGTTTTGAATCAATTCAGGACATTGAGGCAGTCATAGCAGCACAACTAAAGACTCATGTAAAAGACTTCCAGAACTGCTTCAGAAAATGGACAGAGGAAAGATGAAGGGAGAGAAGTATTTTGAGAAGAGTTAATGGCAATGTGTCTTTTAGCAGAATAAGTTATTAACTTACTGTAGTTTTTTATCACACCATTTACTTATACAAAATTATTTATTGTATATTTGAAGCTCATATTTAACTTATCATCTTTTATTCCATCTGGCAGCCTTATCCCAAGCACTCATTAAAGTGTCTACAATGCATCAGTAGGTTGACTAACCATTGTTAGTGAAATATTAAATAAATGAATTCAGAGTAAGCAACAGAGTTGGAAAATAACCTTTGCTACATTTTCCCCTCTACATCCTTATAGTTTCATTCATCCTCCTCTCTACCCTCAACATCTAGCAATCAATGTATTTTCCATTTCTAAAATTTGTCTTTTTGAGAATGTTATTATTATGGGTTAAAACTCAATTGTCCAATAACATCACGTGTTGAGAGGTGGAGCTTTCAGAATATGGTTGGATTATGAGGGCTCTATCAGTGGATGAAAATCCATCGATGAGATCATAACTTTATGGCATTATTGGGAGGTGATGGGAATTTAAGCAGTGAAGTCTGGTTGAACGGAGTGGATCACAGAGGTGTGACCTTGGAGATAGTATCTGGTTGCTGGCAATTTCCCCTCTGGTTCTTTCTCTTTCTCTCTGCCTCCTGGCTACCAAGTGGTGAGCAGCTTTCTATTAACATGCTCATTTGTCATTCATTTGTTTGCCTTTTTAAAATATTTTAAAGTTTCTATGCAGTACATGATTACATTCATCATTAGGAGTTGAGATATATATATGTATGTATATATATATATATATATATATATATATATATATATATATATATATTACATCTTAATTCCTTTTTCTTTCCCTTCCCTTCTCATTCTTCTCTCCCCCATCTCTCAGTTCCTCTCCCATTTGTAAGAATTCTATATTCCTGTTTCCTATTATATATCATTTATTTTGCTTTTAAATTATTTATGCTTCAGGTTTCTCATTTGAGGGAAATTGCATGGTATTTTTAGCCAGCATGTCTGACTTATTTCAATTATGGTGCCAAGGTACATCAATTTTTCTATAAATGACCTGTTTATCCTTCTGTATGGAAGAGTTTTACTCTATTGTAAATACCACACTTTCTTTATCCACTCATTTTTGATGGTCATACAGGCAACTTCCAACCTGCTATAATTGAAGGTGTACCGCTATCAATGAGCTATAATGTCTTTAACTCTTTCTTTAAGTTATCAAATGGGGAATACATAGGTCAAATGAAATTTCTTCTTTCAGGTTTTTGAGAAATCTTCATATTGACTTTCATAATTGTAATACTAGTTTGAATTCCCACCCAACAATGTAGCAAGGTTCTTTTTTCTCTGCAACCTCGCCAGAATTTGTTGTTACTTGATTTCTTCATGATAACCACTTTTTCTGGGGTAAGACAGAATTTCAATGTTGTTTTAGTTTGCATTTCACTAATGGCCAGTGATGTTGACATATCTTCATGTATTTATTGGCTGTTTGTACTTCTGTGAAATGTCTGGTCAGTTGCTCATATTTTGACTGGGTATTTGGTGGGGTTCTAATTTTTTTAATTCTTTATATATTCTAGATATTAGCCCTCTGTCTGAGAAGTAGGTGGCATAAATATTATACCATTCTGTAGGTTGTCTCTTCACTCTGTTGGTTATTTATTTTACTGTCTATAAGCTTTTTAATTTGGTATGATCACATCTATTGATTCTTGATTTTATTTCTTATGCAATTGGGGTTCTATTCAGAAAATGTGCCTATGCCTTTATCTGTGACTTTAACAATTTTACTTATTTTATTTTCCTGTGGGTTACAAGTTTCTTTTTTAACATTTATATCATTGATCCATTTTACTTTGGTACACAGTTAGAGATATGAATCTAGATTCAACCTTCTGCATGTGGATAGCCAGTTTCCCAACACCATATATTAAAGAAGATAACTTCCCTCCAGCATATGTTTTTAGCCTCTTTGTCAAAAATAGAATAGTTGAATTGCTTCAGGTTGCTTCTGCATCTGTCTTCTGTCCATTGATCTCCATGTCTAGTTTTATACCAGTATTACAAACAACAAAGATCTTGACATAGGACTGGGTTTGAAAATAGAAGGTAGCCAGGGGAGTTGGGGCTAAATGAGCAAGACAGAAGAATGGAGTGAAGGATATTTGGGGAGAAGCAAGACCAAATCCCTCAGGACACTGAAGGGGCATAATAAGTGCTCTGCATTTGGGAAACAAGTGAGTGGGAATGAAATATCTCTCAGGATACTCTGTAGACAATGCTTGGACAAAGGAAGGAAAAGGCAAGAAAATTGAGTGAGAGAGACTGCATTAAATAATCCAGGTGGAGGTAACAATGGTGACTGTGACTAAGGCAGTAACAAGAAAATAGAAATGTGTTATAAATTCTGGAAGAAGGGTCAGCTGAACATTTTGGTGGATCAAGAGAAAGGGACAAAGAGAAGGGAAGGATCAAAGGTAACTCCCAGGTTTTTATTTGAACAGATGGAAAAATAACAATGCTGTTGGCCAAGTTTGAAGACCATGAGATAAATGGATTAGTTGAGGAGAGGGGTTCAGAAATCAAGCTCTCAGTGGTGGACATATTAAGATCAGAATTCCCTGGGGATAACCAAATGAAAATGCATAGCAGGATCCATGATGTCCAAAGGAGAAATCTAGAATAAAGTTTAGAAAGATGGTTGACTGACAGCTCTAAAGATTACCTAAAGAGTTTTTAAAGACTCCCTGATCCTACAACCTGGGGTACAAAACTCTCCAGGGGTGGAAATCAAACATCAGATCTTCTAAGGAGTACTTACATTAGGAAACACATGAGAAGGATCTAATTGAAAAGAAATGGACAAGGACACAGGAAGGAAACAAGGGTATTTGGCTCCTGGAAGCTAAGAGGGCATTGTTTCCCCAAAAAAAGACATAAAATACTATTATGCAAAGATATTGTGAGACCGTGGTCTGGCAAGCCGTGGTCTGGCAAGCCGTGGTTGCCCCAGGGCAAGAACCAGCAGCGTCTCCTGAGATCCGTGCCATGTTGGAACTTAGGGTACTGGGAAACCAAGCCACCAGCCTGCCACCCTGGCTGTGAGCCTACTGGTTCACAGGCTGAGAATCAAACATCCCATCCCCTCCTACCCCCCTCCATTAGCAAGTGGGAACCAGAGATCTCAGCATCTCTTGGAAGGTTGACCATATGAAATATAGCAAATAAGGGGGATTTCCTTCTACCATCTCTTTGAAAGCAAATATTTTTATTGCTGATTTGCTTTGTCCTCATTAATGGTATTGCTCTACTCAATATTCTGTTTCAATAAGTTCTATAATATTCTGTATTTCCTTTGATTTTGCTATACCTGATTGAAGGAACAACTACTGTGAAGATAATGAGGTTTACTGTGGTACCTATTACTGTTATCCCAGTAACGTGCTGTGAAGTTCTGCACCAGTTTCACTATACTGTCTCAATTGACTTTATTCCACCTTGCTCTGTTGTATTTTACTACCTTCAAAATAAAAAAATAGATATTGTGAGAACTGAATGAATGAATATAAATGGAAGTACTTTGCAAGCTGCTAGCTGATGAGCAAATACCGGAAGAAGCACTATCCTCTAACGGGGAAAATTATTCTTTTCCTGGTACAACATTCCAAACCTGTGCTCACAGAGGAAGGAACTTGAAGGACTCCTGGAAGGTAGGTCTGTTCACAGCAAGTAAGCACTTATGAGAGGTAGGCAAATATTTTACAGTTTGAGTATTAAAGAAATTAATGTTCACCGTGCTTAGCTAAATACCTAGTACATCACCATTACTAACACAGTAAACAATTATATAATTTTTTCTATGTGTTACACAAATTTCTAAGTGCTCTATATCTATTTTCTCTGATAGCATTCAAGAAAATACAGTTATTACAAAAACTTGCAAGGATCAACACAGAAAACAAACCAAAAATCTTGTGAAATAGAAAATAACAAGATGCAGAAACAAAATGCAATCTCAGACCTCCAGCCCACCCTGAACAAGTCCATGAGACAAGATAGATGAAAATGGAAGACATCCACCTAAAATTTCTGAAATGATAACAACAGATATAAAGAAACAAAACCATGGGCCAGAGATATAGCTCAGAGGCACAAGTGCCTGCCTGGCAAGTGTGAGATTGTGAGTTCAATCCTTGGTACAAAAAAAAAATAGAAACAAACATATCCATGAGGTTATTAAGGAGCTCAGATCAGAAATAATCTTTCAGGTAAGAAAAGAAATGGCAGCTATAATGAAGGAATTGCCCAGAAAATCTAGAGTATAGTTTTTTTTTAAATAGAGGAGCACAGGAAAGTGACGTAAACCTTGAATGATGAATATAGGGAAAGAAACAGAATGCATAAAATAGATTCAAACAGATATCTAGGAAATTAAAAATTCCATTGAAAGTTGGCAAAAAACCCTTAAACAAAACTGAAGGTAGGGTTTCAGACATTGAAGATAGGATTGTGGCTAGCAATCAAAAAAAGAAAACAATCTCTTTAAAATAACAAGAGATCAATAAATAGCAATTCAACAGCTGCAAGATGATGCAAAGTAAAACAATGTAAGACATAGGTGTCAATGAAAAACCAGGAGTCAACTCAAATGGCATAAGAAAAAACTATTAGAAGTAATAGCTGAAAATTTCTTGAGCATGTGAACAGAATCTGACATATAGATAAGTGAAGCATATAGAAATTCAATTATCTTTGACCAAAATAAATCTACACCCAGACATATAATTATCAAGATCCCAGAAATTCAGCACAAGAACAGAATATTAAAAGTTGATAGAGAAAAGAACAGGTCAACTAAAAAAGAAGTCCATAAGAATCATGGAATACTTCTCAAAACAAACCCTCAAGTCAAGGAGAGTTTGGAGTGAAGTATTTCAAGTCCTGAAAGACAACAACTTCCAACCCAGATTGATGTACCTTGCAAAACTATATTTCAAAATTAATGGACAAATAAGATACTCCATGACAAAGAACAAATGAAGAAATTCATGACCACTAAACCAACCCAACAAAGAACACTGAAACATATTCTAGATAGAGATAAAAATGACCACAGTTCCAAGAGCAGCAGTAGTAAAAAACCACAAGACATGGCTAACAAACAGAGATAAAAAGAAGGGAACAAACAGCAGGAAAATAACATGACAAAGACAAGTCAATACATATCAGTTATAACCATCAATGTAAATGGCCTCAACTCAGATGTAGATTGGTAGAATAGATCAAGAAACAATATCCAACAATATGCTATAAGTAAGAAACACATTTACCTCAAGAAGAAATTCATGGATTGAAAGTCAAAGGATGTAAAATAATACACCATGCAACAGGAACCCAGAAAAAAAGCAAGAGTAGCTATTTCGTTTTCAGACACTGTGAATTTCAAACCAAAAGTGTCAAAAAAGATAAAGAAGGTTACTATATACTTGTTAGGAGAAAACGTCAAGAGGAAGAGATAAATACGTATGCACCAAATAGGGGAGCACATAACTATATAAGATAAATATTAATAGATATGAAAAATCAAATAACCAATAACACAATTATAATGGGAGACCTTAATACCCCATTGTCACAAAAAGATACATCAACTAGACAAACATTATAATGAAATATCAGAACTGAACCAAATGGGTATCTGAAATGAATATGTGCTCAGATGAAGAAATACAAATAGCAAATAAATATATGGAAAAATGTTCAACTTCATTGGTCATTTGAGACATACAAATTAAAACAACATTGAGATTCCATCTTACCCCAGAACAAATAACTATTATCAAGAAATTAACCAGTAACAAATGCTGGTAGGGCTGTTAGAAAAAAAAAATCTTTACTGTTGGTGAGAGTGTTGACTGGTATAACCACTGTGGAAATCAATGTGGAGATTCCTTGAAAAAGTAGGATTAGAGGTCCCATTTGACCCAATTATTCTCCAACTGGGTATTTTCCCAGAAAAATTAAAAATTCATACCACAGCAATATATGCACACCCATGTTTACAGTAGCATGATTTGTAATAGGTGAATCTTGGAAACAACCCAAATGCCCATCAACTGAGGAACAGATTTAAAAGATGTGATGTGGTCTTTTTCTACAATGGAGTACTACTGAGCTATAAAGAAAGATAAACTTGAGACTTTTATAGGTAAATGGATGAGACCTGATACTATATTCATAAGTGAAATAAATCAGACAGACATCATATTGTCTTTCTAGCATAAGAAACTGAAAAAGTAATTAAAATCCAAAATGCACAATAGATAGTGAAATGGAAAGAAACTGTTCAAAAGGAAAGAACAAATGGGATGGGGGAAAGGAGAAAAGAAGGAATGGAAAAGGACTATATATATATATATATATATATATATATATATAACAATTAAGATAGTTATACTACTGATTTCTACTAGTTCATTAAAAAGAAAGGTTTGTCGGTGACCACTCCAGGGGGAGAAACACCCAGTGTTTCCTGAGATCTGTGCCATGTTGGAATTTAGGGCACTGTGAAACCAAGCAACCAGCCCGCCCCCCTGGTAAGCAGCCATTGCTCAGGCAAGCAGCCGCTCCAGGGGGAGAACCAGCCAGCGTTTCCTGAGATCCACCCCATGTTGGAACTTAGGGCACTGTGAAACCAAGCAACCAGCCTGCCACCCTGGTAAGCAGCTGTGAGCCTACCAGCACTGGGACTGAGAACCAAACATCCTTCCCCCCACCCCCGAGTTGGCAAATAGCAGCCAGAGGTCCGAACAGCTCTTGGGAGGTTGACCATATGCAATATAGCAAATAGGGGGTATTTCCTTGTACCAACTCTTTGAAGGCAAACATTGTTATCACTGTTTTGTTTCGTTCTGATTAATTGTATTGTGCTATTCAATATTCTGTTTTGTTAAGTTCTAAAATGTTCTGCATTTCGTTTAATTTGGCTATGCCTTACTGAAAGAACAACTATTGTGAAGATAACAAGATATACTATGGTACCTATTACTGTTATCCCAGTAACCTGTTGTGACATTCTGTACCAATTTCACTGTACTGTCTCAATTGGCTATGTTCTGTCTTGTTCTGTTGTATTTCACTACCTTCAAAATAAAAAATTAAAAAATAAATTATAAAGAAAGGTTTGTGCTTATATTGTTTGATCAATTTTTCATGCGTTTTTCTTGCAATCTCAGCAACTACTTTAAAGATAGCAATACACAATGCATTAACCATTGTTACTTTCATTATCTGGTTTTGAAATTTTCTATCATTGTTTTTACTATTTTTCTCTTTAAAAATACATTTTTAAAAAATGTACTCATTGCTATTTTGTCATCATCATTAATTTCCAATAGTTTGTATCAACTAGTGGACATTAAGGGAAAGTAAAGAGCTACTGTTCTGAGGTGGTGGTTGTACTTCCTTGGAAGAAGTAGAAAAAGGTTTGAGGGGAGTCCTTGAGCAGTCCATAGGCCTCCAGAATCAAAGTGTGGTACAAGGGCAACCTTGCAGACAGCAGGACTATCCTACATGAGGGCTGTATCCCATGATGATATTTTAATACCTATGTGGCAACTCTACTACAGGTAGGTTCATAACCATAACCAAAAACATCTGGACAACCTCACTGGGTTCTTCAGTGAAGCATCTGATCACTCATAGATACTGGCACATGTAGGTCTCTATCTGACCTTGAAGAGGAGAGATGATTCTCCCCATTATCCAAATTCACAGAGCCAATTACATCAGACTCAAATAGATAACCCTAATTGCAAATTCAGACTCTTTTATCATGCTTGTCCTTTCTATATTTTAATTAAAATTTGAAAAGGTAGGACTGTGGATAAAGAAAAAGAATCCAAAATTAAAGTTCAGGAAGACTTCAGTGCACACTGTAAGATGGAAAATGGCCAAAGGACATGAACAGGAAACCTGCACAAGAGGCACACAAATGCCAAAAAAAGTGAGAAGATAAAAATAAAACACACATTTGAAAAATACACACCCGGATTCATGATGGTGAGGTCAGCTGGAAGACAGTGAGTTTGCCACTCAGGCCTCCTCCATTGCATCCCAGAGGGCATACTGGCTGGAAGAGTGTAAGACCAATGGAAATCCTGTGACCCAGGACAGCAGCCTGACACACAGATGCACACACACCTCTGGAGAGTGAAGTAATCAGCAAGGCCTGTAGCATGGAAGCATCTGAAGCAGCAGCAGAGAGACAGAAGTTGGCCTCTAGAGAACTCCACTAATGGAAGATCAATCCCAGCCCCCACATCCAGAGACAAAGATAGGCTCCAGAACCCAGCACATCTCTGGGATGTAATATAGACATTATCACAGAACTGTAAACACCAAAAGATTTTAGGTTCTTGGGATACCTATAAAGAATCAACATCCCTAAGGAATAAACATCTCCTTTCCTCCTTGAGAGAGACCTCCATGCTAGTGGTAGAGCTGTATATTATGGGAGATTATCAGGCGTTAACATAGAAGACAAAAATAAAAGAAAAGAGAGAAAGTGGAGAATGGCAAGATGCAGAGACAGGGTCTGTTGCTCCAGACCCCCAGCCCACCCAGGATGGGCATGAAACTCAATGAGATGGGTGAAGTTGGAAGTCAAACACTGAAACTCTCTGAAATGATAACAACAAAAGTAAAAACATAAGTGGAGAAGGTTATAGAGAAAATGATCTCTCAGGTACAAAAACAAATGATGCTTAAAATCAAAGATATTAGAGAAGACCCAAATAAAAAAAATAGATGATCTTAGAAAAAAGATGGAAATAAAAAATGTTCAACATAGGAGAGAAATGGAATTCATGAAACAGATCCAAACAGAGATCCAGGAAATTAAAACCTCCATCAGAAGTATATGCAACAAATTGAATGAAGGGAAGGATAGAATTTAAGATCTTGAACACAGAACTGCAGCTAGTGATCATGAAAAGAAAGATTTCTTAAAAATAGAAAGAGACCATGAGAAATCAATCCAATAGCTACAAGGTGAGTCAAAGAAGAATAACACAAGATTGACTGAGGTCGATGAAAAAGCTGGAGACAGCACAAATGCCATAACAATCATAAATACAAATATAAATATAAATATAAATATATATATATATATATATATATATAAATATATATATAATACAGGAGTACCTAACTATATAAGACAGTTATTGGTAGACATGAAAATCAAATAAGCAATAACAGTTATAACGGGAGACCTCAAAACTGCATTATCATAGAGAGACAGATCAATTAGACAGAAAATCAGCAAAGAACTATCAGAGCTGAACCAAATCTGTGAAGAAATAAACTTAATAAGAAGTCATGCCTTGAGGCCCTGCACCAGCAGCCCAGAGAGATCCAGGAAGCCCAGTGAGGACACAGAACAAACCATGCCCTGAGGCCCCACTGTCAATTAGGGGAGCATCAGTGCACCACTGCCCCATGGCTCTCCACCACTCCAGGAACTCTCAATCAGAGGAATCCAGGTGCCTAGTCCAAAGTACTACACTGTGGGACTGGAATCCAATGCAGGAAGCACCTGGGATGCAGCAAGGGGATGATTTGGAGAAACACAGGAAAATATCAAGACAAAGGAGCAAAATACAATTTAAGACCTGTTGCCCATGCAGAACAAGTTCAGGAGACATAGACATAGTGAAAATGAGAAGTCACACACCTGAAATTTCTGAGAAAAATAACTGAAGTAAAGAAGCAACTTAGTTCCTGTATTCTTTGGTTAATTTTACATACCTGTGTCTGATGGCCAGGACAGCTATTTTGAAGATAACAAGAGGCATTATGGTAGCCATTTTAAATTTCCTATTATCTTGTTTTGAAGTCCTGTATCATTTTCTCTGTTTTGTTTTGTTTGACTTGGTTTTATTCTGTTTTGTTTTGTTTTGTTTTGTTTTGTTTTGTTTTGTTTGATTTTATTATGTCTGATAATACAGGCAGCTATTTTGAAGATAACAAGATATATTATGGTAGCCATTGTTGATATCCTATTATCTTGTTTTGAAGTCTGTATCATTTGCATTGTTTTGTTTCAATTACCTTTATTCAGTTTTATGTTGTTTGGTTTTATTAAGGTAAAATTAAAAAAGAAAAATACATATCTATCATTTTACACTCATCATATTTATAAAATGTAAAGATTAGAATTAATAAGCACTGAAAGAATGTGGGGGTGAATGTTGGAAATTGGTTTGATTATCCTAGAAAGCAATTATTTTTAAAAAATGGTAAAAATGCCCAGTACTATTATTCTTTGTTCAGAGTGATTTTAGTCTGTTTTGTTTCATTTAATTTCAACATACGTGAAGGTATGGACAGCTATTTTGAAGAGAATGAGAGACATTATGGCAGCCATTTTTGACTTCCCTATTGTCTGGTCTTGAAGACCCAAAATGCCTTCATCATCCTGTTCTGATCCATTTTATACTATTTTGTTTTGTATGAATTCATTGGATGTGAAGATATGGACAACTATTTGGCAGAAAACGAGAGACAATGTGAAAGATAGTGAAGATCTCCGGTTGTCTTGCTTTGAAATCTGTGCTTCTTACATTGTTTTCTTACGATCTGTTTTGTTCTGTTTAATTTTACCCTCTTTAAAATTTAAAAAAAAAAGACATGGTAAAAATGTTCATGCCTTAATTGCTACTGTAAAAAAGAGAGCAAAAGAAAGTGCTCTAAAGGATATAACTGCATGTATGTTTAAGTGTGGAAGATAGATTACCGTATTACTGTTTTTGTTAGATTGTTGAGCAGAACTGTTAATAGTCTCACTGTTTGAATGTCTACTTTATATGCTTTAATTTTGTAACTTGAACAACTATTTCCAAGATGACAGTATGTAACTTATCAACTAGTGATTTCTTAGTGGGGTTTTTTCTTTGTTCTTTTCTTTTTTCCTTTGGAATTCTGTATTGTTGCTACCCTTTTTTCTGTTTTGTTTGGTTGGGTTTTTTTTTCTTTCTAAATAAAAAAAATGTTCATGCCCTACAAACCATGTTTAAGTAGAATCCCTGGAGATACTAATCTTACTTGCATACAAGGAAACAGACAAGGATGTTTCCCATTCATACTGAGAAAGAAAGGAAACCATTTAAATATCCATTACTTGGGAGTGAATACACAAAGCATGGCAAATTCACACTCTAGTACACTGTCTAAGAGTTCAAGTGAATGAATCAGAGAATGTATGCACCATGGTGAATAAATGACAGGCTTGACAGGAACTGGCAAGTTTGCAGTATGATACAGAAATTATTTGCCAGATAAGTACATGTTCTGTGGCTACTGCAGAGTGAAGAGAAATATATTTGGAGCTAGAGAAATCTATGTTCAAACTCTTCAACATGTGCACTTTGGGACTGGTGCGATCACTGTGGAAATCAGTATGGAGAGTCCTCAAAACACTAGGATTGGAAGCTCCATTCAATCCAGCTATTCCCTCTTGGATATTTTCCCAGAAAAACTGAAAAGCTCATGTCACAGTGATATGTGCACCCATGTTCATAGCAGCACAATTTGTGATAGCTAAATCTTGGAAATCTCCAAAATGCCCATCAACTGCAGAGTGAATAAAAAAAATGTGGTATTTTTATGCAATAGAATATTATTCAGCTATAAAAAAGGATGATCTTGAGGCCTTTATAGGTAAATGGAGGCATTGTGAGAATACCCTTATAAGTGAAATAAACAAGACTCACATTAATAAATATCACATTGTCTCTCTAGTGTAAAAAATAATAAAAACTGACAGAGTAATAAGATCCAAAAAGTATAATAGATATTGTAAAAGTAAAAGGGAAGGAAAGTGCTCTTAAGGATGTAACAGTATGTATAAGTGTGTAAGATAGATGACCATATTACTAAATTTCTGTTAGATCATTGAACAGAATGGTTTGAACTGTCAATGTTTGAGTGTCTATCCACATTTTATGCTTTGATTTTGTAACTATTTCTAAGATGACAATATGTAATATATCAACTAGTGATTTCCTGGTGTTAATTTTTTTTAATTCTGTATTATTCTACCTTTTTTACTTTTTTATTTTTTTTCTTTTCTTTCTTTCTTTCTTTAAATAAAATTTTTTAAATATGTACTTCCAAACTTTCCCACTCCTTCCTGACTCAGTCCTTATCACTCTCTCCCCTTTACCCTTCCCTGTTAGCCCAGTTTCTGTACTGTAACAAAATACCTAAGGCTGAGTACTTATTAATAATAGAGGCATATTTAGCTCAGTTTAGGGGACCAAAGCCCAGATCAGGTGGATCTCATGACAGATGCCATCACCATCTTGAGAGTACATCAAGTGAAATTACATAATAGACAGAAATAAGAGAGGTATTGAACAGTTAAACTTGCTTTTTTGAGAACAATTGCTAATCACTAATACATACCACTAGATCAGTATTAACGCTTTCTGAGGCTGATGTTCCTAAAGAGCCAACCACTGTTTCTTCTATGAGGTCTTACCTCTTAAACACCCCAAAGAGAATCAGGACTCCAAGGGGGACCAAGCCTTCAGCATGTGAACCCTCAGAGGACATACAGTATATCCCAAATGTAGCACTTTTCAACCCACCCTTCTTTTGTCCTCCCTTCCCTCTCTCCTTCTCTGTCTTAGGATCAATCTAGGTTCCTAAGTGAGTTTCAGAGAAATTGAAAAATCCCCTTAGATGATTAGTGCAATTTTATATTTAGAAGTACTTTTCTAGAGAATGGGTCCAAGCCTTTCATCAGATTCTAAGAGGCCAATGATTCATAAGAGGATTAAAATGTAAAAGGAAACTATTTCAGAGAATAAATGTAGCTTTGATATAGTTTCCTTGGCCTATCACATCTTGGAATAGGAGTTATTTCTTATCAGAAGAAAAAAATAAAAGTGAGAGGAAATGTAAAGTGATTTGTTCTGACCCCGTTTCCACTAGCCCTGTGCTCTGGAAGGAAATTTCCTGCCTTAAGAAACACAAACATCTCCATCCTTCCCATCCTGCCAGACCTCCCATCCATCATTTTAGGCAGGCTCTGAGCAGAAGCAGCCAGATTCCTTCTCTGCCATTCATGACCCTTTCCATCAGATGTCAGAGACGGGTTGAGGGGAGCTTGTTGACAATTATGATTATTTTCCTAACCCAGCCAAAGATCTCATGCACTATCAGACCTTGACAGCTGGGGATACTATAAGGGATCAGAAAGCAAACACTAGCTTTGGGGAGGATGCCTCAACACAGTGCCCAAACAAACACAGGTTCAGGCAAAGCTGTAAGAGTACCCTGAGGTCTGGACACCCAGGAATCTAATTAGGGTCCTCTGTAATCCAGAGTTGTGGGACCTCATAGCTTCTCTGGTGAGATGAACGAGATGGGAACAATGCACACACCTGGAGTTGGCTGAGGGCCAGCCACGCAGCAGTGCTAATTCTGGCTCCCTGTACACATGTCTGGGTATCTGTTCACGGTCAACACATCTGGACTACCCTCTGCTGGGAGACTGGCCCACCTCGGTTCCATTCCAAGTGTCTCTCAGTATCTAGCACACTCATCTGGATAGATTTTCATGGTGATGGGAAAGCATTTAACACCTGCAAATATATCATCAGCCAAAACAACAGAGCCCAGCCCCAAGTCAAGGATGAGAATGGACACAATGCCCACAGCAAGAAGGTATAACAAGCCATGTGAAAGCCTGCCT
Organism: Dolichotis patagonum; assembly: GCA_004027295.1. Taxonomy (NCBI): domain Eukaryota; kingdom Metazoa; phylum Chordata; class Mammalia; order Rodentia; family Caviidae; genus Dolichotis; species Dolichotis patagonum. Next base: position 7,079 of record PVJX010025440.1, on the reverse strand, counting down.
TCTAAGATTAGGCTCTACCTTTTACCAGCTACAAAACAATACAAATGTCTTTTAAACTCTCCAAGCAACTTCAAATGAAATCACCAACAGAGTGAAAAGATAACCCACAGAATGGGAAAAAATTTTAACCAGCAACCCCTCAGACAAAGGACTTCTATCCAAAACATATTAAGAATTAAAAAAAAACATCAGGCCTCCCAAATTCAAAGACCCTCTCCAAAAATTGGCATCTGAGATGAACACATATTTCTCAGATGAAGATATACAAATGGCAAATAAATACATGAGATGGGAACAATGCACACACCTAGAGTTGGCTGAGAAATGTTCACCATCACTGGTCATTCAAGAAATGCAATTTAAAACAGCATCAAGATTCCAACTCACTCCAGAAAGAATAGCTGCCATCAAGAAATCAACTGATAACAAATGTTGGCAAGGCTGTGGGGGAAAAGGAACACTGCTCCACTATTGGGTGGGAATGTAGATTGGTGCAGCCACTATGGAAATCAGTATGGAGATTCCTTAGAAGACTAGGATTGGAAGTTCCATTCAATCCGGCTATTCCCTTCCTGGGTATTTGCCCAGAAAATCTGAAAAGATCATGTCACAGTGATATATGTGTACCCATGTTTACAGCAGCACAGTTTGTAATAGCTAAATCTTGGAAACAACCACAGAGTGGATGAAAAACATGTGGTATTTTTATACAATGAAATATTACTCAGCTATTAAGAAGGATGATCTTGAGGCCTTTATAGGTAAATGGAGGCAACTGAAGACTACATAAGTGAAATAAATAAGAACCGTATTTATAAATATCACATTGTCTCTCTTGTGTGAAAAATAATAAAAACTGTAAGAGTAATAAGTTCCAAAATGTGTAATAGTAAAAAAAAAGAAAGGTAAAGAAAGTGCTCTAAAGGCTATCACTGCATATATGTTTAAATGTGTAAGATAAATAACCATATTACTAAGTTTTTATTGGATCATTGAACAGAGTGGTTTGCACTCTCACTGTTTGATTGTCCACTTTCTATGCTTTAATTCTGGGACTTGAACAACTATTTCTAAGATGACAATATGTAATTTATCAACTAGTGATTTCTTAGCATTAATTTCTTTTATAATTCTGTATTATTTCTACACTTTTTTCTGTTTTGCTTTTTTTTCTTTAAATAAGATAAATAAATAAATTCTCCAAGCAAATAAGATACCACTTTTTACCTATCTGATTTGTGACTTTTTTAAAATGTGATAATACATGGCTCATAACAAAGTAAGAAAATAGGTACCTACTATGGGTTAGAAAAGACTTGGGTGTCCCCCAGGTGTCTATGTTTTGAGGCCCTCATCCCCAGATGATAGTATCAGGAGGTGTCGTGGAATCTCGGAGATGGAGCCTAGTAGGAGGTCTTTGGGCCATTGAAGAACTGAGGAATTTCTCATGCCACCCTTGAGCTCTTACAGGTGGTTGTCATAAAAAGACCAATCCTGGCCCTTTTTCTCCCTGACTCCATCTAGCAATATGAGGCTTCCACCCCCACATGTTCTTGCCATGATGGACAACACTGCCACTAGCTCCTCATCAGCAGACCAATGGGGTCACCCAATCTTTGACTTTGATCTACCAAAACTGTGAGCTACATAAACCTTTTTTTCCATGTTATCTATCCCAAATAGTTTGTTGTAGGAATATAAAGCTAATGATAACACCACCTTAGTATGCTATTGACAGGGCTTTATTTTCTTCTCAAAGAATAACTAAATCATATTTCTTGTGGAAAGTGCAGAAAAAAAGACCTGAAATTCTTTTACTCTTGTATGCATTCCCTCTTTACAATGTGACTTAACATCTCCTCCCTCCATGAATCTGGGTTAGTCATGAGACTGGTTTTGGCCAATAGGATGATAGCCAAAGTAACAAAGCGGCTTTAACAGCACTTAGGTATTAAGAAGCGCCCCTCTTGGTGTGTTTGAAAGCTTGAGGCCCCCGTGTGAAGCAGTCTAAGCCAACCTGCCAGAGGATGAGGGCTAGGCCCCACAGAGATAAAGGAAGGTGCTCCAGCTGACCTGGCAGCTGAACAGAGAGGCATGAACCAGTCCTACTGAGATTAGCCAAACCTAGTCCAGACCAGAAGTCACACAGCTCAAACTGCCAAGTCCCAGATTATGCTAATAAAAGATGCCAATCCATCCAACATATTCTCACAATGGTCACTGTGGCTGATAAGTAGAATTGCAATGTAGCTTCAGCCAACAAATATTTATTAAAACCCCACTGCTACCTTGCAAGGATTGTTCCTGGCAATGATGATATAGAAGTGGAGGAGTCTGTCTTCATGAAGTTTACATTCCAGAGTAAGAGAATTTTTTTTTAATCACAAAGAGAGATATAGGCTCTAGAGAACAATGATAATAACTGATTGAGGTATGTTCCAGGTGTCTTTCCAATGAAGGTAGGGTGTGATGTGGGGTGTTGAAATATGAATGGAGATGGCCAGACAAGACCTCTGAGCAAAGATCTGAAGGAAGGAAAGAAGGAGCCTCATGTGAGGGAACAGACCTCCAGGGCAGGGGAACCTCAGAAATAAAGCTTCTAGGCATGAACTGGGAATAATGAACAGGTTAGAATGTGAAGAAGTAAAAGCAGGGCTAAACCGGGCAGGACCTTGTGGTTACTATAAGGAATTTGTTATAGGTGCTTGTGCAGTTCTAATTTCTTTAACTATGCATGCACGTGAGTTCTTTCAAAATGATAATCTTTGTATAAATAGTAATAATATAGATCAAAACAAATAGCAATTCTGAGACTCACTGCCAGATTCCCATAATCATGGAAGCCACGTGTGTTTTATCATAGTCCCTGGCTACTGCATCCTTAGTTTGCTGGAAACAGTGGCAGAGCCCTGTCATTTGTAGACACAGGCTGCCCTCTGCTGTTAACCTTTGGATTAGCACCCATGCATTTCACCTGAAGAAGGTCACTGTCCCAGGAGAAAGCAGTTGAATGATCAGTTATCAAAACAACTTCATTATCATTCATAAAACCCAGGAAGCCCTGGGAGGACAAAATGTAAGAAGAAAGTATGTAGTAAACCTTCACATATTGATTTCTGCCTGTTTATTACCTTTTTAAAACATATTTTAAATATATTTTCTGGAGCAATTTGAGATTCATGTAAAATGGAGAGGCATGTGCAGAGTGGTACAATTATTACCACTGATGGACCTGCATTGACTCATCACTGTCACCAGAGTTCATAGTTGACAGTGGATTCACTCTCAGCATTTTAAGCCCAGGTTTGCACAAATAGACAGTCTCATATAGCCACCACTGGAGCATCATACAGAGTAATTTCACTGTCACACAAATCTTCTATGTTCTACAGATTTATTCCTATAGCCCTACACCTCCAAACCTGGCAACCACTGATTTTTGTGTTGTTTTGTGTTGTATTATTTACTGTCACCATAGTTTTGCCTCGAAATCTGTATGATTCCAGCCAGCCAACATTCTGAAAAAAACAAAACCATTACAATGTTAAAATTCTCAAATATTTCTACTTTTGTCCTCCACGAACACCTGCTGAGTGAGCTGAGTGGATACTCTTAGTCCACTTCACAGATGGTAGGATGGAGACCTGGGGAAGCTATACAACCTGTACTTGGTCTCATTGGTCAGTACATGGTGAGAATCATAACATTCCAGCCTCCAATCCAAGTGCCAAGAAGCACAAAAACAGTAGATGAGTTGCTCCAAATTACATAAATGTAAATCCAGGAGTAAAAGCCATGAATTATCATCAATTCCACCAAGACCCCTTCTTAGTTCTCTGCCTGTCTCGAGTCTCTGCCACAGCCCATAAGTGATTCCCTGGCTTAGAATACAGAAGGATTTTCAGCTTTTAGTAGAGAGTTGGTAAAGTGAACGAAAACCAGGATCTTAGACAGTGAATAGATGCCACACTGTACCTTTTGGGTAGTATTTTCTCATTTCAATCCACGTTTCTCTCCTTGGTACCTCTGGATACTATATCTTTTTCATTTGGGGAGTAGTGAATACTTTCCATACTCATCCCCTCAGGGTTGAATTGTTAAAGCACAAACACAAAAAGAACATCAATGTTCAGCTTTTTAGTTTCAAATATGCTTTTGAAACTCACAGGAAAAATCATTTTAGAAAAAGGTTTCTGACTCTCCAAAGTCTAGGCTTGGCATATTAATAGCCATGACCCTGAAACTTTAGCACCTGGTTTAGGCTACAGATTACATATTTAGAGGGAGAGGCATCATAGTCTCTTGCCTTCTCAAATGATAACACACTGCTAGAATGAGAGAGGAGAACAGAGAGCCTAAGAGAGAGCATAACTTGTTGAATATTTTTATTCTTAAGGAATAGGACTTCAACTGTCTACCACAAAAAGAGAGAGAGAAGGCAGAACTTCTAGAGTACTTTGGGAAATGAAAAATAGATAAAATGTATGGCCATTGTTTGGGACAAACTCTAGGATGGCAGCAAATGTCCCAATAAACCACATGTCCTGGGCCTCTCCCCAATCCTCACCATCACCAGCCTCAGGCAGCCATGATGGATGAGAAATGGTAGGTGGTCTGCCTACATCAGGAAAGCCAGGGACTTTCAACTCCCAATGGATTCAAGAGACCACACAGTTTCCCACTCCTCTCTGCCTCTGCCTTAACCCAAGAAGGAACCAGGAATGTTCAAGAAGGACTGGTGGATCCACGAAGACATTACACTCCACAAAGGATGACAATGTAACCTTGGGAACCAATAAGCATGGGCCATCTTGATAAATGCCAGAGGAGACAAGCAAGAATAAATCTAGATCAGTTCTGGGAAACTAGGGGAGCCTCTGGAATACAGACTCAGGGAGAGAAATACAACTGATGGAGATTAACCAGAACTGATCAAGAAAAGCTTAAAATGAGGGAGCTTACATTGAAGTAACTAACATTACATCATTTCCTTCAATATAATGGGACTCAAAATACAGTGGTAACTTATATTTGGCATTAATTGGTCCTAGAAGGGATGGTAAGCACCAAAGACAGCAGGTATGAAACAAATTGTTTTGGCTGGGAAGGGCAGAAACTCACAAGGCAATTGACACCAAATATTCTAACTTGCACATGAAGTACCAAAAATGATGAATACCGGGACAAATTTTTGCATCAAAATGCATCAAATACCAAAGCAGCCCAGTACCAAGATATGACTATACAAGTTAGGCTGGATTCTAAAAATAAAATGAGGTGACATGTTAACACATTGGGGTTTTGTAGCCTGACAAATTTGCGCCCACTAACAAGAGGTAAAGTGCTGAAATCGAGCTCAAAATGCTGCCCTTTACTGATGCTAACACTGTCTTTCCTGTGGACATAGAGGTGGATTTAAATCAAATCCCTTAACATTGAAATTTCAGGGTTTTGTTTTTACTTGCTGTTTGTTTGTTTGTTTGTTGAGGTTAATAATCCCTCAAGGAGTTTTTCTGAGGACCCATGAGCCAAGGGATGTAACCTTCTCCAAAAACACTGTGCCCTGTGACAAGCCAACAAAAAAATAAGTGTAGGCTTTCTCCAAAAAAAGTCATTATATGTAACAGTGCCCCCACTCTGAAGAAAGTGATAACTGGAAGATATTTTAGTTACTAATAACAAGCTATCTTTACCCTTATATGGAGTACACCAAAAAAATGTACACATTTCTCCAATTTACTATACTAATAAATGGAAGATAATGACCAATACTTTTAGCACCTCTTGTAATGGTACAGGCCAAAGCTAACTTGTATTAATCTCATGATGTATCAATAAATTTATTATTGAACTATTTATGGAAGTGAGGTTTGTTGTTGTTGTTGTTGTTATTGTTGTTGTTGCTTTTTACAACTTTGCACTTGCCAGGCAAGCACTTATACCGCTAAGCTAAATCCCTGGCCCTACAAGTTTTTCTTTTCCAGATGTGTTTTCTTTTTGGCAAACTCTTTATATGTGGCTCTGGCAAACAGAAAGGCAGCATTAATAAATGTCAGTGGTTTCCAGCTTTAGGTATAAAAGCCAAAAGAGTCTGGCATAGACAGCACAATGGGAAGATTATTAATGTCAGGTAATATGAGGAAGAGGTGGTGAAAGCCCTGCCCACTGGAAGGTTTACTCAAAGACCTACCTTGCAGAAGTATTTTTGACCTGGTGTGCTGTATTAGAATGTTGTATAAAGTTCTCCACTACTTCCTGTTAATTAACGTTCTGTTACTCTGACAAAATATCTGAGATAATCAATTGAAAAGGAGGAGAGTTTTGGGGGGCTCATGGTTTCAGAGTTCTCAGTCCATGATCTCTTTGCCCTGTTATTCTGGGTCTTTGGCAGCATGGGGCATTGTCATGGTAGTGTGTGAAAAAGGAGGTCCTTTCATGACAGCTGGGAAGTAAAGAGAAAGAGAGAAAATTCAGCAGCCCAATAGCTATCAGGCATAATACGCACCTAGCAGCCTGCCTTCCTCCTACTAGACATTACCTCCTAGAGGTCCCACTGCCTCCCAGTAGTACTGTAGGCTGCTGATCAAGATTTTGCTACCCTCCTCCAGAAAGCAGCATCTCGGGCTGTCTCTTTGGGACCCAAAACTCTCGGACCTGTAGAGTGACCTGGGCTGTTTGGATCAAAAGTCTGCGGAGACCTGCATCTCCGCGCGACTCTTTGGGACTGGTAAGCATGCCCTTCATCCGCAGGGAACTGCCTGGAGATTGGCATCTGGGCTGGGTCTGTTTGGGCCCATAGCCCCGCCCTTCACCACCAGGAAGTCTCCCAGAAAGCAGCATCTCGGCCTGTCTCTTTAGGACCCGAAAGTCTCAGACCCGTAGAGTGGCTTGGGCTGTTTGGATTGAAAGTCTGCGCAGACCTGCATCTTGGCGCGACTCTTCGGGACAGGTAAGCACGCCCTTCATCCGCAGGGAACTGTCTGGAGATCGGCATCTGGGCTGGGTCTGTTTGGGCCCATAGCCCCGCCCTTCACCACCAGGAAGTCTCCCAGAAAGCAGCATCTCGGCCTGTCTCTTTG
>PVJX010025439.1:0-26925 GCA_004027295.1 Dolichotis patagonum | reverse complement strand
TAGGTTTTTGTTTTTGTTTTGGGTTGTTCAGGTTTATCGCTTTATATTCTGTTTGTCTTCTTTCTGACTTTCCTCAACTATTTCTCTTGATATTATGAAACATTCATGTTAATTTACATTGTCTCTAGTCTTCCTGCTCCACTTGGATAATCTTTCCCTTTCTCCTTCATTCATTCCCTCCTGTTGTAAATATGTATAGATTCTTAGGCATATATTTCAAAAAGTACTTACAGACAATGTTAAATGCAGTTGTAAACATAATACATGTTAACTTCCAGGCTTCACTTCCCAAATGCTTGATTTACAATTTTGGCTACTTCCCACATTTGTCTAATTGAAAGATTTATCACTTTCCCTTCAAAGTTGGTTGTAGTATTTTAACTGTAAAAAACCCCATATTTTGAAATTAATTGAAATCAGCACTTTTTTTATTGAATGGGATCAGTGTAGCTAACTGAATGTGACACTGTGGTCAATGAGAAGGGTGAGGAGAAATGCTTGCCTCTTGGGCTTTGGGACTGTTCTAGTCCATTGTCCTGGCCATGTCCATTACTACATAATAGGTTACATGTAATGTGGAGTCTAAAGGGAGAGAGGAAAATCTCTTTCAGTTTCCAAGAGAATAGTTGTAGCTGAACAATGGGAAACTTTATTGAGGTTATATCAGCATTAAATTAGTAGTGCTGATAGAGAGTACTGACAATTCACACTAACACTATAACTGTAGATAGTAGTTCCTTCCAATGTATACATAGCAGTAGAATTATGGGAATTTTTATTTAGCTCTTTTTTGGACTTACAGATTGAAATGAAACAAATGAAAACTGAAGTTTTATTCTATATTATATTCTTTAGTTCATGATAAAATGATTTTTAATTTCCAGGTAGAGTTTTTGGTCTGAGGGATGGCATATGAGATAGGGCCATTCTGGCTCATTCAGGGTTTCCTTGAACTCAATATATAGCCCAGACTGGCTTTGAACTAATGACCATCTGTCTGCTTGAGTCTCCTGAGCCCAACAATTACAGGCTTGATTCTGTGCAAGGTACTTTGAAGTGTCCATGTTCTTAAATCACATTTCAGGAAATCATGTCTCAACTTTGAGTGTTATCTCTCTTCATATCCTGCACAGAACACTGGAAGATTTCATAGTGGTGTTCACTATATTTTAATCCCTTCACATGCCCTGACCACTCAGATTTGTGATTCCCAATGGTTTGTGTCCAGAAATTAAGGTGTGGATTGAGTAGAGAAGATGGATACCAGTTTCTTCCAGCTGTCATTTGGGTTGGGTTTAGAAAAGAGGGAATAGGAGATGTTTCTTCATATGAGACTCTCACAGTAGAGACTAGAAGAAAGTCAAATCACAGAGGACACAGGCTGGTGACCACAGGGTGCTGCCATCTGCTTGGTGACTCTTTTATTGGGATTTGGGGCAGTAGAGTTTTCCTGGGTGGTGTCAATTGAAAGTAGTGTCACAAAAGAGGTTTGATTTAAAGGAATCTGTCTGTGTTGGAGAACAGCTAGAGTCTTTAAAGGTGGGCTGCCCTAAGAGATTGGCTGACTCCAGCCTGCCGTGTGCAAGGTTATCTGCAGAGTTCAAATGTGTGTAACTCCATGTATTTGGAGATAAATTTGCACCCTTGAAAGCATCACCAAAATCAAAGCCATTTGAATCTGAAAGCTTGATCTTTCTTTAAGTTGTGTGGAAGAGATTTTAGCCATCTACACAAAAGATAAGTGCACAGACATGTGGAGTGGGATACATAAATATATCCTGTAGGGTGTGTGTGTTTTCTCTGTCTTGATATTTCCTGTCAAAGAAGCCTTTTGTGCATTATAACTTTGTGAACTTGGTTGCCAGTGTTCATTGCTATATTCAGATTTCTCCAAAAGTGTAAATCGAGTGCCTCACTCACATATGGTATCTTTCCTGCCCCTGACATTGGAATGACTTTATTTTTTTAAATTGTATTTTAAAGACAATAAAACAAAAAAGGAAAGAACAAAGAAGATCAGAACAAAACAATGTAAGAAACACAGCACTTCACAACAAAACAATCAGATATTAACTGTAGCTACAATAATGTCTCTTTCTTTGCAATAGTAGAGCATGGCTTCACATACAATAATACGAAACATAACAAAAGAGTATAAAACCATTCAAGAGAATGAAAGAATTACAGGGCATTCTGAACCAAGTAATAGAAAATAAACAATGACTACTACAATATTTAATTTTCCATAAAAATGTGTTTATGCTATCACATACATTAAAATCTAATAATACACAACATGATAGAATCAATGCTAATAAAGAATAAAAGCATGGTAGGAGTTCAAAACAAGATTATATTATATTATCAATGGCTGCAATAATGTTTTGTTTTCTTCAAGAGAACTGTTCATACATTCAAATATAATAAAATCAAAGAAAACAGAATAAAACCATTCCACCTGATGAATAAAAACATTATAAGGCTTCAATTAATGTAATGGGTAATCATGACTGCCCTAAAATCTTACATACTCTTACCATTTCTTATACTAGGGAGACTGTATGGTATTTATATATGTGAGTTTGGTTTATTTTGCTTATGAGTATGGTCTCAAGTTGTGTCCCTTTATTTATAAATATCTCAACAAGATCATTCTTTATAGCTGAGTAGTACTCCATTGTATAAAAATACCACATCTTTTTTATCCATTCCTCAGTTGATGGGCATTTAGGTTGTTTCCAAAATCTGGCTGTTACAAATTGTGGTGCTACAAACATGGGTATGGAAATATCACTGTGGTATGATATTTTCAGGTCTTCTTGGAATATGCCTAGAAGTGGAATAGCTGGGACAAATGAGACTTCCAAACTCAGATTTTTGAGGAATCTCCAGACTGACTTCCACAGTGGTTGCCCCAATCTACACTTCCACCAACAGTGCAGAAGAGTTCATTTTTCCCCACAGCCTTTCCAGCCTTTGTTGTTGGCGATTTTCTTTATACTGACTATTCTTTCTGGAGTGAGATGGAATCTCAGTGTGGTTTTAATTTGAATTTCTCTCTAATGAATAATGGTGGTGAAAATTTTTTCATGTATTTATTTGCCATTCATGTTTCTTCATCTGAGAACTGTGTATTCATCTCAGATGCCCATTTTTGGATTGGATCTTTGAATTTCAAGGGTCTGATTGTTTTTAATTCTTTATAAATTCTAGAGAGAAGTCCTTTTTCTGAGGGACAGTTCACTACGAGTTTTCCCAGTTTGTGGGTTTTCTTTTAACTCTTCTGGAAATCTCTTTTGACATGCAAAACTCTTTAATAAGATGTGATCCCTGTTATGGACTCTGGGAATTATTTCCCTTGTGGTTTGACTCTTGTTCATGAATTCTCTACCTACCCCTATATCTTCAAGATTTTCACCTACTTTGTCTTCCAACAGATTTAGTGTTTCTGTTTTAATATTTAGATCTTTGATCCATTTAGATTTTAGTTTAGTACATGGTGATAGGCATGGGTCTAATTTTAGTTTTCGGCATATGGGTAGACAATTTTTCCAGCACCATTTGTTATAGAGACTATCATTCTTCCAGCAAGCATGTGTGGTCCCTTTATCAAAGATAAGGTGGTGCAGTGTGTTTGTGGTTGTATCTTCCAATCTATTCCATTGATCTTCAGATCTGTTTTTATTCCAGTGCTTTGTTGATTTTATTACAGTAGCTTTGCAGTGTAACTTCAAGAGGGGGATTTTGGTGCCTCCTGCCTTGCTTTGCTGCTTAGAATTCCTTTGCTATTCTAGGTCTCTTCTGGTTCCAGATGAATTTTAGGAGTGATTTCTCTAGATCTATGAGTAATGCTAGTGTTATTTTCATTGGGATTGCATTGAATTTGTATAACAATTTTCAAAGAATGTCCATTTTCATAATACTTATTCTTCCTATGCGTGAACAAGAGATGTCTTTCCATTTTTTGACGTCATTTGACTTCTTTTTCAGGGTATTATAATATTCCCTGTATAGCTCTTTTAGTCCTTGCATCAGATTAATTCCTAAGTATTTCATTTTTTTGGATGCTAGTATGAATGTTGTGGTTTCTTTTACTTCTCTCTCATTGCAATTTTTGTTAGTGTATAGCAATGCTATTGATTTTTGAGCATTGACTTTGTATCCAGCTACATTGCTGAACATATTTATTATTTATAGGAGTCTTTCAATGGAGTTTTGGGAGTTTTCTATATAAAGTATCATGTCATCTGCAAATAATGATTATTAAACATCCTCTTTTCCTACCTTTATTCTTTTTATTTCTCTCTCTTTTCTAATTTATCTGGCTAGTATTTCTAGTACTATGATGAATAGGAGCAGTGACAGGGGACATCCTTGTCTTGTGCCTGATTTTAAGGTAAAGACTTTCAATTTTTGGCTTTTAATATCATGCTGGCTGTTGGTTTGTCATAGATGGCCCTTATCATATTAAGGTAAAGACCATGTATTCCCATTCTCTGTAAGGTTCTTACCACGAATGAGTGTTGGACCTTATCAAAAGCTTTTTCTGAATCTATACAGATGATCATGTGGTTTTTACTTTTGGCTCTATTTAAATGGTGGGTTACGTTTATTGATTTATGTATGTTGAACCATCCCTGTATTCCTGGGAAGATTCCTACTTGATTGTGGTGTATAAACTTCTTGATGATTTGCTGCATCCTGTTTGCTAATATTTCATTAAAAATTTTTGCCTCAATGCTCATTAATGAGATTTACCTATAGTTCTCTTTTTTATTTGGATCTTCCTCAGGTTTTGGTACTAGAGTAATATTTGCTTCCAGGAATGACTTAGGAAGAATTGCTTCCCTTTTGATATCACTGAAGCATTTACTGTTCACTCTTGATGCTTTCACAACTGCATGTTTCTCAACTCTCTGTCTCTTGATATTCATAAATGGTGGCCACTCTGTATCTGAAATCTGCTTTATCTACCCTCAAAGAAACAGAGTCACCTAATTGCAAGAGAAACAATACATGCACTGTTTTCAACTATGTGAATGACTGATGAACTCAAATCCTCACTAAATCCTCCCAAAATGCAGATGACATGGCCTTAACTCTTAACTTTGCTTAACTCTTGTGTTCTTGACTTGACTAAAAGGAATCCATGTCCATCCTTGCCTGCTGTGTTCCTCAGGTAGTCTCATCTAGAAACAATCTACAGCCTGCTTAGTAGCAGAAAGACTACAGCCATCTGTTTTTCAGTGACTGCAGCCCCAGTGGCATATGACCCTTTCCTTAAACCTTCTCTATCTTGAAGCCTCAGATGAAGCTGTCTGTAAAATACCCTACAGTTTGGATCATGTTGCTTTTTGGCTGAACAATGAAAATTCTTTAACTCATGAAAATTTGGTAACCTGAACATGCACTACTTAAAATTCTTGATAAATTTCCATTTTCAGTTTTGGAAGTCTGAATTCCTGGAAGTGGTCTTGGCTCACCCCTGTGTAGTCCCCTCTTGCCTCTAATTTGCTGGATCTGAGGTCTGTTGCTCAGCGTGTGTTAATATCTGTGCTGTCTGTTCTTCCACTTCCACCATGAAGTCTCTGATCTACCATCTTTAGTGACAGTTGTATGCACCCTGACCTGAATCCCACAACAGCTCTCCCCCTGCTCTGAGTGTCTGTGGAGACTCATCACCTTTAAGCAGGTGTTTCCAGAGATTCCCTGTATTTGGCCCAAGTATGTGGTGAGAAGCCAGAAGTAGGAAGCTTTTCAGGAGCATAGAAGGGAAGGACAGGTCCCTAGGACCCAAGGAGTGTGGGATCCACAGGTACATGGGAGGTGCAAGACACAGATGAGTCAGAACTAGCGTCTTCACATCTTTCTCCAGTGAACACTGGTGTTCACAATTTCTCCTTTTTAATTATATATTCTCCCTTAAAGCATTTTCGTTAATTTACAACTCTGGCTTCACACAGAAGTGGAATGGGCTTGCATCCAAAATTTGGCTCATCTATTGAGTGTGATGTGGCTACACACACTCCAGTAGTATGGAAATGGTTGATATTGAGGTGCTTCTACAGTGAGCAGGGCGATCTTCTCAAACAGTTGAAAAACAGTGTCAAAGGGTACGGAAGGGTTGCTGGACTTTCATGATAGTGTGGGGTTTAGTTGCAGCCCCTTACTGTGGTCTAAACTTCCCAGTAGTGGGAAGGAGGCAGAGTGCAGGGTTTCTTCCCAGGTTACCCAGATGTAGTCCAGAAGAGAAAGAGGGAAGAGTGAAGCTCAAAAGCTGTTATTTGAGAAATCCAGTACTGAAAAGTAAAACCAATGAATTCCTCCTCAAATACTTCTTACTGTTTCTACTTGAAGAGTTGCTTTTCTAATACTAGCAACTGTACACATTCTTTTTTGCTGTGTACTCATTAACCTTTTATTACATATGATTGTAAAATGTGTAATATTATTCAGATATCCAGATAACTTGGCATAATGTCACAGTACAGAACATGCCCAGCTTACAAACTTTCAAGTTCCCAACTTTGAAAGAGGTAAGTGGACCCCACATGAAGAAAATCTGTAGGCTTGGACAGATCACAGAAGCAGCTCAAGTGTCTACTGGACATTGTCGCATTTGTGCTTCTTGTGTGCTTATTGCATAGTGCAGTGATGTGTAGCTGTAAATAGTGTCATGGACTTACTGTAATTTTGTGTATGAGACTTACTTTATTGGACTCATGGGCAAATCTGACAAATGTTGCAAGCTTATCTTCTTGTTTCTTCCATTTCCACTTAATTTAGAAAACTTCATTTTTCCCAATTCCTTTTTCATTGTTTTCAATTTTATCCGTTATAAAGACTATTTCAGTTTGGACAGTAAAATATTTGACTGTGTACTTCAGCATCAGGTCATTAATTAGCACAAATTCTCATGTTATGCAGTCAATGATGTGGTAGATGCCATTTCCAAAATAATTTATATGTAGTTATATTTTGTAAGGTCTGATAGCCCCTGCATTCTACAGCTGGATTTCTTGAGTCTTTGCCAAGCTGGGGAGGTCTGTTTGCATTGAGACATGACTTGTGCCAAAGTGGACGTCACATGGTCAAGTGGACCTGCACAGTGTGGGAAGCAGAGGAGACCCTGGTTCAGAGGCCTTGGGCAGGCACAGCTCACAGTAGGTGCAGGAGCCCACATTGCCAGACATTACAGTTTATCAAAAGTAGAAGACTCCCATGTGTAGGCCAAAATTACCCAGATTTTGTATTTTGATATTCTTGTTAGGTACAGTTTCAAAGGGTCAAATAGAGGCCATAGAATAACAACTTTGTGTCTCATTTACACATATTGAGATGTGGGAATCCTTCTATACAATCAGTGGCAAAATAAAGTGGGATGGCCATTATGGAAATCTGTGTAGAAATTTCACAAATCAACAACAGAGCTGCGATGTTACCTGGCATGTGAAATTCTGGGTATATATGTAAAGAAATAGATTTCATGTTGCCCACTTCACTGAACCATTACTCATAGCATTCAGTAGTATATAGGATATCTGAGTCTTTCAGTTAAAGAGTGCAAAATGGCATATATGAATAATATTTTGTCTTACAAAGATTTATTTCCAACTGCGACAATATGTATGAATCTTGCGTTCAGAATCCTAAGTGACATAGACAAAAATGAAAAAGATAAACACTGTTCAATCTATCTTATTTGTGTAATCTTCAAACATTCAAAACATAAAAGTACGGAAAATAACCATATTTATCAATGGTTTGAAATGAGCAGAGAAAGAGATATTGGTCACAGTTCATAAACTTGATGTTCTGGTAGGTATATAGGTGTAAGTATCTAATATTCTGCACGATGAATACAGTGACCAATAATGTAATTTATACTGACAGTTGGTAACTAACTTTCAGGGACTGTCATGAAATTGTCAGCTATGTGCTAAAGGATATGGTTAGTTCATTGAATATTCTTCACAATATGCATACTTCACAATAGCATACACCACATACACACACAATTTAAAAATACACAATTTACACACACAATTTACAACCACATACACACAATTTAAAAATAAATTCAAACTATACACATAAGTGTAATAAATCATATCCACATGTGTAAATATCTAGTGTGAGAATCTGAAAGAATACCCAAAATCCCAAATGTCCAAGTAGATATTATGAATAGGGAAGATCCTGTTGAAAAAAAATAAAACCTTTGGTGGGAGAAAGGGGAAAAGAATGAAGAGAAAATGAAAAATATTGATATAAGCATAAAACAGTTAATATAATTATACAGTTGGTTTCTCCTGGTTCCTTTAGAGGAAAGTTTTGCACTAATGATTTCCTGGACAATGTTTAATGTCTATGTCTTGTACTCTGAACAGCTACTGCACACATAACGGTGATCAATATGTGGATTAATTTTACTTACCTAGTAGCCTGTTTTGAAATTCCATTTCATTGTTATTTTTGGTTTTATTTTTGTTTAAAATAAAAATAAATAATTGGAGAAACCTCTCAAAATGAATAAATGAACAAACACATGAGAACATATCTATAATTCCTTATAAAATATGTGATTTCAATAAGATTTATGATAAATTTTTTCACTTACACAAGTTTTTCTGTTGAATACATTATTGTGCTATTTTGTCATGACTTTAAGTTTATGTTTTCCTTTAGTCACAGTATTACCAGCTCTGTTTCTCCTATACTAAAAGTCCTAGAAATAAACAGTATTGTTCCTGGGTGTAAAGTTAGTGAATAATTAACTAAGTCAATAGCTTTTGGTGTGCTCATTTTTTATGCTTTGAATTGCAGTGATTTCTATTTGTAGATGATTTATATTATTTCTTATGCTTGCTTTGGTATTATTTTGTTCTTTTCCTGTTTCTTCAGCAAAGACTATGATAATTTGCTTAAAATTCCTCCTCTTTTCTAATATAATGATTTAGTGTTAATATGCTTTTTTCTGATACTAGTTTAAAGTATTTTAATGATTCCCTTTGAAACCTTTTGTTAGACTATTAACTTTAATTCTTTTTAATTTTATGTCAGTTTGTGGTTAATATTTATTTCAATTGTATAATATGTGTACTTTCTTATATTTACATTGACATCTACTTTACATATTTCATGAATTGTAAGGTTATTAAATAATATATTTTCATTTTCTGTCCTTATTTCATTATCATTATTTTTAGAATTTTGAATTCGTATTTCAGCAGGTTCACAGTTCATGCATATAGTACCACATAGGTGTTCTCACATGTTTTTGATCTGACTCATTTTGAAGGACGAGCATTGTGGGATATTTTATGTTTCAGAATTTTTAATTAATATTTAATTTTTGTAGTAAAATGGAGATTAAGTTTCTGTTCTCAGGACAAAACATATTTTATCTTTTTATGAAAGGATATGGTTTTATTTTGTCCTTTCTTTAGTCCTGTTCATCTATTTTTATCCTAAGTATTAGCTCTTCCTAATAATGCCATTTCATATTTTTTTATATTTAGTTCTACTACTGTTTTACAGTTAATTACTAGTAGTGTCTCTTCTATTATGGAATTGTACTCTGTTTTAAATTGGAATAGAGTCGCTATGTGTGTAGACTCTGAGTTTTACTCCAAAAGATGCAGTAAGCTTATTTTCAGGGGATGTCATTGCTAAAATCATGATAAAACTTATGTTTTGGATCAGCCTTATTTTTGGAGGAAACATGGCCCATATTACAGAGTACACTGAAAAAATGTATCACAATTCAGCAGTTTACCATACTAATAAATGTCTGGAAGCTAATAACCACCATTCAATGCACCTCTTGCAATTTCTGAGATCAAATGTAACTTCTGTTAATCTCAAGATATCATTAAATTTATTGTTAAAACATTTATATAATACTTCTTTTCCTGATGATTATATTTTTGGTAGCATATATAATATATGTATATAATGTGTATAATATAGGTAGATTCTATATGAACACACATGTACCTATTTAACTATATCTCTGTCTGTCTATGAACACTGTGTGGATTAATCTCTTGCTGTCACATGGAAAATGGCCCTTTATAGTAGCAATAATCAAGTGGTAAAGACCTGAGTTAATGGGAGTCTCCAGTATTCTTTGTGAAGTTAGCTCTTACTCATCACAACTCTACTTTTGAATGACTGGGCACAGAGCTTCACAAAAGGTCTCTAATGGGCTTGGCTATCAGTTGTGGGGGGATGTTCTTCATGTCACTCTTCTCTTGGCCTGACTTGGGGTCTGTGTACACCTTTAATAATGACATCAATGAACCCCATAGGGCCAACAACTTCTCACAGGAGCTCAAGATCCGGGTGGACCCAGTTGCTTTCCTGTCTGCCAAACAGTCTCAGCCTCCACTTCTCCTTATGCTGCAGTGTGATGGTGTCTACCTGGGGAAGATAGAAAGCAGGCACTGCCAACACAGGTTCTTTTGCTCCTTGGAGATGTGCACCACAAACAAACTTAGTTTATTCTGGGAATTTAGAACTAAGAAAAACTTTTCAGATACACAACCCCAGAGGCAAGGCTGTCATTGTCACCACAGAATTATTGACCATTTGTGTCCTGGGGGAGGTGAGGTCACATTATAACACATGTTTATCTCTGTGTCTGGCCTCCTTCCTCTGTCATGCACTGTGGTTGTGTCTCTGTCACACTGAGGTCTCCATCCCAGCAGAGGGAGGGGACAGATGAGTTTTCTCACAGACTGAGAGCAGAAACTGCTACAGTAGTGGGGCATCCGATTCATTGTGAGTGTTCTTCTGTGATGACAGTTTTTTTTGAGGTGGAGGCCACACAGACAGGACCAGCAGCTCTGGAGACCTGGGCAGTACTGCAGATGGGGACTGGACGGCCAGGACCCTGTGCTAAATCCTGGTGATGCTGGTGTGGTCTGGTGTAATCTTCACAGGCCATGAGTGCAGCAGCTGGATGCCAGCAGGAACGAAGTCTGTATTTCATGCTGGGTGGGATGTGACTTTGGAAATTAATTTGTTTCTGAGGTATCATAAAGTAACCATTGAGAAGTTTTCTATAAATTATGGGCATCTGTTGGTGAACAGGATGGAATAAACAGAATTTTCTGGTTGTTTGAAAAACTTGGCTACTAGTTATAGGAAAGAAACTGTCTCTCTTCAAACTGAGTGTAATGTTTTTATTGAATGAGAAATTATGTCTCTGAAAGTATTAGAATTTTGCTGGTACTGAGGAGTTTCCCTTCTAGTAGTTAGAAAAAGATGCTTCCAAAGTATCATTTTACTGTCGAACCCTAAGGATTATGGAAAAAAATACAGTATTTGCTGCATTTATTCTGTATACCATGCAAAGTTTGTTTGGTTAAAAAGTACTCCTAAAACATTATTTTCATGTCTTTTCCACTTCAAATTATTTTATCGGCATGATACTATGGATTACATTTTAATTTCATATAGCTTTTGCATTTTAATATCTTTTAAATGTCATAAGATATCTAGATTGTATTTTTCTTTAAACAATGAGTAGACAATCATATTCTCATTTAGAAGCAATAAGTTAGTTTCTTTTAAATTTTGCATTCCATAGATGAGAATGAACTGCAATGTTATACTCTTCTAAGAGACAACATTTAAAATATGAAATGTATTTTATTGCTTTCTTAATATTCATCTATACTCAATAAACAGATCACAGCTGAAAAACTATCAGCTATATCTACATTTCATAAAGTCATCAGAGTCTTTATTCGTATATTAACTCTTTAGTAAAATTTGAAGGTGGAAAAGTCAACATATTCTGTTAAATAAAAAATGAGTTTAATGTAAGACAGGAGATACAATGGTACCTTGGTTCATGATCTTAATTTGTTTTATGATTTTGGGAAGTTGGCTGTGTTTGTGTTTTTGTGAGGGAATGGAGCCATAGCTGTATTTGATACCTCATGTGGAGTTTGTAATGAGAAACCAAATTTTGTCAAATTTTTTTTTGAGAACCAAATGCTTTGTGAGCAGAAGCACTCATGAACTGAGGTGAAAGTACATGTGTTATTTTAAAAACAGAAAAAGCAGATGGGATAATACACCAAAGCAATGACAGAGCAACCAAGCAACTGTAGATGAACCCAGACCCAACCAATTTTAATGTGAGTTGCTAACTGTCTTGTGACTCAGTTCTCCTGAATTGTAAGAAAAACACAGTGCTGCCCTGTCTGATGGCTGTGAATATTAAAGTAGTTAAATAACATGTTAGCAGTGATCTATATATCGTAATTACTATAAAAATGACATGATACTTGGAAAATATCCTAACCAAATGTATATATTGAGAATGAAATTGCCACAGGGAAATGTCATTATAAAATTAGAATGTATCCATAATTCATGTTACCACACATAAACCTCTGTTCAAGAATTTGAATCCTGAATACAGTAAATGACAGAATGGTCCCCACGGGTGTGTATATTTTAATAATCTTTGCTGTTGAGATTCTCATTGGAACCCTGGGGAATCTCTTTCTCTTAGGAAAATATATAATTATTTATCTCAATGGACATACGGCAAAATTCATAGATTTGATTATTATGCATCTGATTGTGGCCAACTTCTTGGTCATTCTCTCTAGAGGGATCTCAGAGACCCTGGCAGCTTAAGGGTTGGAAGACTTCCTCGGTGACTTTGGATGCAAATTTGTTTTCTATATTAGCAGAGTGGGCAGGGGCATAGCCTTTGGCAGCCTCTGTCTCCTGAGTGTCTTCCAGGCCATCACCATCAGCCCCAGCAACTCTAGATGCACAGAGTTGAAAGTGAAATTTTCTAAGTACATAAACTCCTTAACTACCCTCCTCTGGGTCCTTCACTTGTTGCTGAATATTAGTTTCTCTGTGAGTTTGACTACTAAATTGAAAAACAAAAACATCACAAGTAAAATATACTTTGCTTACTGTTCAGATCCACGTACCACGAGAGGGATATACACGGACATGCGGTGTTAACCACCATCTTTGATGTTTCATGCATGGGGCTCATGCTGTTAGCCTGCAGCTCTATTCTTTTCATCTTATTTACACTCAAGCGACGGGTCCAGCACATGTGTAGGACCAGCATCTCCTTCAGATGCTCTGCTGAGACCAGAGCCACCCACAGGATCCTTATCCTGGTGAGCATATTCATGTTTTTCTATTTGCTGTCTTGTATCATGCAAATATATGTGATTTTTTTTCATCATTTGAGAATCTTCCTGTTCTCTCTTGATGCTTTCACAAGTGCATGTTTCTCAACTGTCTGTCCCTTTGTATACATGAATTGTGGCCACCATTTATCTGGAATATGCTGTGTCTACTGTCAAAGAAACAGAGTCACTTAATAGCAAGAAAAGAAAAAACACATGAATGTCTGGTTTCAACTATGTTGAATCACTGATGAACTCAGCCCTCACTAAATCCTCCCAAAATGCAGATGACATGGCCTTAACTCTTAATTTTGCTTAAGTCTTGTGTTCTTGACTTGATTAAAAGGAATCCATGTCCATCCATGCCTCCTGTGTTCCTCAGATAGTTTCATCTGAGACAATGAACAGTTTTCTTAGTAGCAGAAAGAGTTACAGCTTTCTATTTTTCAGTGACCACAGCCCTAGTGGCATATGACCCTTTTCTTAAACCTTCTCTATCTTGAAGCCTCAGATGAAGCTGTCTGTAAAATACCCCACAGTATGGATCATGTTGCTGTTTGGCTGAACAATGAAAATGCTTTAGCTCATGAAAATTTGGCAACCTGAACATGCACAACTTAAAATTCTTTATAAATTTTCATTTTTAGTTTTGGAAGTCTGAATTCCTGGAAGTGGTCTTGGCTCACCCCCTGTGTAGTCCCCTCTTGCTTCTAATTTGCTGGAAATGAGGTCTGTTGCTCAGTGTGTTAATGGGTGTCTGTGCTGTCTGTGCTCCTTCTACTTCCACCATGCATTCTCTGATCTACCATCTTTGGAGACAGTGGTACCCACCCAGACTTGTATCCCACAACATCTCTCCCCCTGCTCTGAGTGTATGGGGAGCCTCATCACCTCTAGGCAGGTGTTTCCAGAGATTCCCTGTATTTGTCCCAAGTATGAGGTGAGAGGCAAGAAGGAGGAAGTTTTTCAGGAGCATAGAAGGGAAGAACAAGTCCTAGCACCCAAGGAGTGTCGGATGTCACAGGTACATGGAAGGTGCAAGACACAGATGTGTCAGAACTGGAGTATTCACATCTTTCTCTGATTAACACCAATAGTCTTGATTCCTCCATTTTACCTTTCTTCATGTGTCAACTCTTGAATTTGCAAAGTCATCACATTTTTAATTTAATTTTTAACTTACTAATGTGTGGTTTTATTTTCCCTCCAGCTAATTTCACTTTAGTTTAATAAGAATAATTGTTCCTCATAGTTTACTGTATTATTTATATTATTATGAAATGTTTTATGATCAAATCTCACATATATATAATCCATATAGGTTACGAATGTTTTCTGTTTGTGTCTGGTCATATTTTTATATCCTAGCAGTGCATTTTTGTAAAATGTGTAGTGGTATTGTGTATTGAAATGTAGTATCATACTTTGTCAATATGCTTTCTATATACTTTTATATCATATATGAATATTAAGTAAGATATTGTTTCAAGTTATTCATATGGATGATTACTATTAAATCTTGATTATAATTAATGATATAAGTAGTGATATAAAAATGCATTGAGTATAATGTAGACATCAGGTCTTGCTTCCTAGTACAAAGCCACTTCTAGACTGAATTCTTTGTGATTTGTGTGTGAATGACAATGATTGTATATGTAAATGTGTCCATGTGTGTGTACACTTTTTCCTACATGTTACTGTGCACCTGTGTGTTCTTACATGTCTCTATGAGAATACACATGTGTGAAATTGAGGTCCTCGTCACTACATTCTGGACATGTGAGTCCTGTAGTGCTTACCAGGGAATCCCTGGAGATCATTTTATTTGAAGATATACTGATCCTGAAGAAGATTGACTAAAACACTCCTAATCATTTAATTTATATCCTTAACTGAACTTTTGAAAATCATTTTTAGGGGCCAGGGCAAACATAGAGTCCTGGGTTCAATTTGTGATACATCTCCCCCAAATTAAAAAAATAAATAAATTTGTGTATGTTAAATTGTTTAATAGATTTTGTTTAGAGAACTATATTAAGGGTAAATGTAAAAACAAGATGTGTGAAGAACCCAAGTGGAAAAAAACAGAGAAAGTAGCAGAAAGACAACACGTAGAGAAGGGAAGAGGGAAGGGAGCAATGTACAAAGATAGGGAATTAATAGACAGAGGGAAAGTTGGAAGTAAAGAAAAGGAAGTGGGAACTTGATTCAAAGGTGGTGAGAAAGAAATAAGAATTTGTGTAATTTGAGAAGGAACATCACAGAGGGAAATGGGGAAAATGGAATCAGACCCTGGGACCAGGACAAAGAGGTTCACAAAGGATGAAGAAAGAGAAATATGCATATGAATGGAGAAGTGTGCAGAATAACAAAGAGAATGCTGGCAGGGCTGGGGGTGCAGAAAGGAGACTAGTAAAAACAGGGCAGAACACTGGGAGTGGAGTAGGGATTTTGAGAAGAAAAAAATAGAAGAAAATAAATGACATTAATAGGTGAAACAGGGAGAAGGTAAGATAGAGAACACTTGGAATCAGGAAGAGATTTTTGAGATGAGGGAAATGAAATGAATGTATGCATAGTGTAAAGCGGGGAGCTAGAAAGAAATAATGTGGAGTCTTGACAGAGGAGAGAGTAAGAACAAAAGAAATGAGGATGTATAGAGGAGGAGAGGAGAGCAGAGCAGAAGAGATGGGAGAATGATAGAGATCACAAGTGCAGAGGAGTCAAAGGGCAGAGAAGACAGAGATGCAGTTAAGTAGGAAATAGAAGGCAAGTGTTGAGCAGGAACAATAACACATCATAGAAAAAGTATCCAAGGAGTAAAGGGAAAGTGGAAAATTCCAAGAACACAGTGGCAATAAATAAACAGAGGCTTCAAAGTGGGGGATGACACAAGGGGAGAAATTATTAAGAGAAGAGAGAAAATTTTGGAGCATTCAAAGGTGAGTTGGTGAGAAAGATAGAGTCATAGCTTTAGGAAGATTGGACACAAACCAAACAGCCATAGGAAGCTGACAGGGGGAAATGGTGAAGGAAAGAAAAATACCTAAAAAATGAATTAGTCACTGATTATATTGCAGCAAAATATGTTTCATTTCAAAACTGCCATTGAATTTTCTCCTGACCATGTCCTATGCACAAAGTATACAATATTGTTGAATTTTGTATTCCTAAGATCTGTATATTGCTGTATTCCCTCTAAAATCTCATGCAGTCATAGGAGTGGGCTTTGCAGATGTGACTGTACCTATAGTTTGTCGTGCTGGGAATAAGGGCATGTTATTAGTAAGTCAGTCCAGTGATTGGTTTGGCATGATTCTGTGTAGAACTAAGAATGTGAATCTTACATCTGCTCTAAGGCAGATAGCCTGCATACAATCTATGGGACAGAAAGATTTGTCAGCCACTCCCTTGTTTTTGCTATCTTGTGGGCACCATGCAGTGTTTTTCTCTGTCATGCCCCTCTACTATGTTCTGTCCTGCCTTGGAGCCAACCAATTATGGACTGAAACTTCTACAAAGTGTGAGATAAATAAATCTTTTGTTGTGCATTGAAAACTGGTGGTCAACTTAATGTTTAGCTGAACTAAATCCTGAGTATTGTTGCCAACATAAAAAGAAGACTTGGAGAGGAAGAAGTGTTGTTGAATAGTGCTGTTAGTTCTCCTATTGCCATGGGTTTTCCTCAAGGAAGTCATTGAGCTTCTTTCCTTATATGAACTTGGTTGTTCTTATTGTCAGAAGAGCACAGGACCTTGTTGTTGCTGAGAATGTCAAGTTCATTTTGGTGTGGGGGAGATCTGGTCCTTAATTTGACCATTGCTTTCTAACTCAAGAGGAGAAGACAGTGTGCTGTTCAGTCTTCAGGAGAAGTATGTCATGCTCATTTCCTGGCATGAACTCAGCTGTTACCATCATCTGAGGAGCTCAGGATGAAATTATTGCTGAGGATGGCTATGATACTTTTGTGAGAGCACTGGTCCTTACTTTGAGCATCGCTTCCTAGCTTTAGTGCATAATCCTCAGCTTACTGGCACAGATCCTTCATCCTGCTGGCACAGACTTTCTTCCACTACTGACATTTGGGCTTTCTCAGTGCAGATCCATGAAACAGAGTTACATGAGTCATTGCAATAGCCTCCAGTTGGACTCATGTAGGTTGTAATCATGGGCTCTAGATCTTCAGCTGGACTCATGTAGGATGATTCCTTGGGATCCAGGCCCTCAACTGAATTCTCTCGGTCTTTAGTGTGTGAACAGATTTCCTGTACTCTTTTCTTTTGTTTTTTACTCTTGAGTGACTATCATAAAATAATACTATAAATTATGTGTCCTGTATTAAATTGTTTTTCCTTGAAAACTCTGACTACAGCACATTTACTCCTTTATTTTGGATGTGTTAATTTGCTCTGTTCAAGAGAAGTTAGTAACTATACTACTAATATCTCTTAGTTCACAAAAAGAACAGTTTGTGCTGTCATTGTTTGATTTATCTCTTTCGTATCTAGATTTTGTAACCTGAACAATGAGTACTGAGATAACTATTTGCAACATATTAACTAGTTTTAATTCCCTACTTTTTTCTTTTTGAAATGCTGTACCATTTTTTATCCTTTGTTTCTGTTTTGCTTTTTAAAAATAAAACAAAATAAAAAGAAAAAATAACTAAATTTTGTTGGAATTTCTGGGGAGCTACTGGGATGCTGGACTGGGTCCAGCAGATTGCAGGGCCTCAGTCAACCATGTTCAGCAGCCTGGTTTTAGTCCAGGAGGCAGAAACCTTGCATGAGTACTCTGGGCTCAATTAGGCTGGCCTGGGGACAGCTTGAGACAAGAACTGCCAGCAGCTGAGTTCATATCCACACTTCTAGGACAGGGGATTGTGTCCCTGGGGCTCTGCCAGCTCCAATTCTTCACACCCAGGTGCTGCATCTCAATTAAGAGAGCCAAGAATCTGCAGAGGGGTGGAGTTTGCCCCAGGTGAGTCCTGGTGACCTGGGGAAGGTTGGAGACCTACATTCTGGCTTTTGAGTTTCTGGGGAGATACTGGGATGCTGGACTGGGTCCTGCATATTGTAGGTCCTCAGTCAACCATGCTCAGAGGACTTGTTTCAGTCCAGGAGGCAGAAACCTTGCACAAGGACTCTAGGCTCAATTGGGCTGGCCTGGGGAGAGCTTGAGACCAGGGCTGCCAGATGCTGAGTTCATATCCACAACCCTAGGACAGGGGATTGTACCCCAGGGGTTTCTTTAGCCCCAGTTTTCCACACCCTGCTTCTGCCTCTCAATTTTGGGATCCAAATACCTGCACAGGAGCTGAGACTGTTCCATTAGCTTTGGGTGCAGTAGCAGATTTGTGACACACCCAGAGGAAGCTTTGAACACCACTCAAACCAAGGAAATATAGAAAAATGACAAAATGAAAGAACCAAAAGCAGGTTAAAATCACCAGCCCAACCCAAGAAAGCCTGGGAGCCATGTACATACAAGAGAATAGAAGCCATACACCTGAAATGACTGAAATGATATCAACTGAAACAAAGAAGCAACCAGGGTAAGCTATAGAGAAATTCAAATTAGAAATAATTGCCCAGGTAAAAGAAGAAATGATAAAAGTAGTGAAAGAAATAGTGAAAACATCTAGTGAAGAAACAGCTAAAAAATTAGAGGAACAAAACAAACAGATAGGATCCCTGAATGAACACTATATAAAACAAACAGAATGCATAAAGCAGATTAAAAGAGATGTACAGGAAATCAAAAATTCTATTGGAAGCTGTAAAAACTGCCTCATTGAAACTGAAGATAGAATTTCAGACCTCGAAGATAAGATCACAGCTAGTGAACAAGAAAGGAAAGATCTTTTAAAAATAACAAAGAATCAGGAAATAACAATTAAACAGCTGCAAGATGATACAAAGAAAAACAACATAAGATTAATAGGGATAAATAAAAAAGAAGGGAACAGCCAAAATGATATCAAGAGGATATTTAGAGAAGTAATAGCTGAAAACTTCCCAAATATGAGAATGGAAACTGACATTTGGATTAGTGATGCATATAGAATTCCAAATAGCCATAACCAAAATAAAAATACACCCAGACACATATTAATCACCATCCCAGAAAACACCATAAGTACAGAATATTCAAAGCTGTGAGAGAGAAAAGACAGATCACCTCTAAAGGAAAACCTATCCGAATCATGGCAGACTTCTCAGCACAAACAATGAAGTCAAGAAGAGGATGGAGTGAAGTATTTCAGATCCTAAAGGAAAACCACTTCCAACCCAGACTACCGTAACCTGCAAAAGTGTCCTTCAAAATGGATGGAGAAATAAGATACTTTCATGACAAAGAAAAGCTGAAAACCTTCATGTCCACCAAACCAGCCTTACAAGGAATACTGAAAGATATTCTAGATACACATAGAATAAAACCACCAAGCAAGGCAGACAACTAAATAGAATGGAAAGCTAAATATACAACAGCAGAAAGATAACATGTCAACAACAAACCAATATATAACAGTTATAACCATTAATGTAAATGGTCTCAACTCACCAATCAAAAGAAACAGACTGGCAGAATGGATCAAGGAACAATATCCAACCATATGGTGTCTACAAGAAACCCATCTTACCCAAAAGGAAACCCATAGATGGAAAGTCAAAGGATGGAAAAAAATACTTCATGCAACAGGAAACCAAAAAAGCAGGAGTAGCCATCCTGTTTGCAGACAATGTGAACTTGAAACCAAGAATGATCCAAAGAGATAAAGAAGGTCACTACATACTAGTTAGGCGAAAAATGCAAGAGGAATGTACAGAAACCTTAAATATATAGGTACCAAATTCCAGAGCACCCATTATACAAAACACATATTAAGAGAAATAAAAAGTCAAAAAAGAAATAACACAATTATAACAGGAGATTTTAACATGATATTGACACAAAGGGACAGATCAACTAGACAGAAAATCAGCAAAGACATAACAGAACTGAATCACACCTGTGAACAAATGGACTTGATAGATGTATATAGAGTTTTCCATCTAACCACATCAGAATATACATTCTTCTCAGCAGTACATGGGACATTCTCTGAAATACACCATATACGAGCCTACAAAACATATTTAAGTAAATGCAAAAGAATTGAAATTATCCCATGCGTGTTATCGGATCATAGTGCCATGGAAGTAGAAATTAATGATAAAAGCAACTGCAAAAACCTCACAAACACATGGAACCTGAGTAATACACTCATGAGCAATCAGTTGGTCATGGAGGAAATTAAAGAAATTAAACAATCTCTAGAAGCAAATGAAAATACAAACACAACTTACCGGAATTTGTGGGATGCAGTGAAAGCAGTCCTCAGAGGAAAATTTATTGCACTGAGTTCCCACATCAGGAAGATAGAATGCACACAAAAAAAACAACCTGATGCTACACCTCAAGCATCTAGAAAACGAAGAGCAAGCCAAGCCCAAAGCCAAAAGAAGGGAGAAATTTAGAAATATCAGAGCAGAAGTGAATGCAATAGAGACTAAGAAAACAGTACAAAGGATCAATGAATCAAAGAGTTGGTTCTTTGAATGAATAAATAAAATTGATAAGCCAATAGCCAACCTTATTTAACAAAGGAAAGAAAAACTCAAATTCATGCAATACGGAATGAAAAAGGTGAAATTGATACAAACTCAGTGGAAGCACAGAAGATCATCAACATCTATTTTGAAAACCTCTACTCCCATAGGTTCGGTAACATTGAAGAAAGACAGATTCCTAGATACATATGAATTACCAAAGCTGGATCATGAAGATGTAAAACTGCTGAATATCCCAATTTATATTACTCAAGTGGAAAATGTAATTAAGACCTTGCCAACAAAGAAGAGCTCAGGTCCAGATGGATTCACTGCAGACTTCTGCAAGAAATACAAAGAAGACTTAATTCTGACAAACCTCAAAAACACTTCAATGAAATTGAAAGGGAAGAAATTCTTCCTAAGTCATTCCTGGAAACAAATATTACTCTAGTACCAAAACCAGAGAAATATTCAACTAAAAAATAAAACCATAGGGCAATCTCCCTAATGAACATAGATGCAAAAATTCTCAATAAAATATTAGCACACAGGATGCAGCAAATCATCAAGAAGATTATTTACCCCGACCAAGTGGGATTCATCCCAGGAATGCAGGGATGGTTCAACATATGTATATCAATAAATATAGTCCACCATATCAATAAAGCCAAAAATAAGAACCACATGATCATCTTTATAGATGCAGAAAAAGCTTTTGATAAGGTCCAACACTCATTCATGATAAGAACCTTAAAGAGAATGGGAATAGACGGTCTTTACCTCAATATGATAAAGGCCACCTGTGAAAAACCTACAGCCAGGGTCATATTAAATGGCCCCAAACTGAAAGCCTTTACCTAAAATCATGTACAAGACAAGGATGTCATCTATCACTGCTCCTAGTCAACATAGTCCTGGAAATTCTAGCCAGAGCAATTATATAAGAGAGAGAGATAAAAGGAGTAAAGATAGGAAAAGAGGAAGTTAAATTATCATTATTTGCAGATGACATGATACTTTACAGAGAAGACCCCCAAAACTCCATTGAAAATCTCCTATATAATAAATAAATTCAGCAATGTAGCTGGATACAAAGTCAATACTCAAAAATCAATATCATTTCTATACACTAACAAAAAAAATACTGAGAAAGAAGTAAGAGAATCCACATCCTTCAGACTAGCATCCAAAAAAGTTAAATACTTAGGAATGAATCTCATGAAAGATGTAAAACATCTATACAAGGAATTTTATAATACCCTGAAAAAGGAAATTGAAGAGGACTTCAGAAAATTGAAAGACTTCCCTTATTCATTGATAGGAAGAACAAACATTGTTAAAATGGTCATTCTCCCAAAATTACTATACATATTCAGTGAAATTCCAATCAAAATACCACTAACATACCTCATAGATCAAGAGAAATCACTCATAAAATTTTCTGGAACCAGAAGAAAACTAGAATAGCAAAGGCAATTCCAAGCAGCAAAGGCAAAGCAGGAGGCATCACAATCCCTGATTTGAAATTATACTACAAAGCTACTATAATAAAGTCAACATGGTACTGAAATAAAAACAGACCTGAATAACAATGGAATAGATTGGAAGATACAACCGCAACCACAAACTCACTCAACCACCTTATCTCTAATAAAGGGGCGAAACATGTTCGCTGGAAGAATGACAGTCTCTTCAACAAATGGTGCTGGAAAAATTGGCTATCCTTATGCAGAAGACTAAAACTATACCCATGTATATCACCATGTACTAAACTGAAATCTAAATGGATCAAAGATCTAAATATTAAAACAGAAAAACTAAATCTGTTGGAACACAAAGTAGGTAAAAACCTCGAAGATATAGGGTAGGTAGAGAATTCAGGAACAAGAATCAAACTGCACTGGAAATACTTCCCAACTTCCCAGAATCAATAACTGAGATCATATCTTATTAAAGAGTTTTGCATGTCAAAAGAGATTTCCAGCAGAGTGAAAAGCAAACCCACAAATTGGGAAAACAATCTTGATGGATTGTCCCTCAGACAAAGGACTTCTGTCTAGAACTTATAAAGAATTTTTAAAAAATCAGACCCTCGAAATTCAAAACCCAAACCAAAAATGGACATCTGAAATGAATACCTAGTTCTCAGAAGAAGAAATATGAATGGCAAATAAATACATGAAGAAATATGCATCATCATTAGTCATTAAAGAAATGCAAATTAAAACCACACTGAGATTCTGTCTCACCCCAGAAAGAATGGTCAGGATAGAAAAAACTACCAACAACAAGTGTTGGAGAGGCTTTGGGGAAAAAGGAACTCTTCTGCACTGTTGGTGGGAGTGTAGACTGGTGCAGCCACTGTGGAGGTTAGTCTGGAGATTCCTCAACAAGCTGTGTGTGGAAGTCCCATTTATCCCAGCTATTCCAATTCTAGGCATATTCCCAGAACAACTGAAAACATCATACCACAGTGATATATGTGCACCCATGTTTATAGCAGCACAATTTGTAATAGCCAGATCTTGGAAACAATCTAAGTGCCCATCAACTGAGGAATGGATTAAAAAGTTGTGGTATTTTTATGCAATGGAGTGCTATTCTGCTATAAAGAATGATCACATTGAGATATTTATAAATAAATGGACATGAGACCACATTCATGAGCAAAATAAACCAAACTCACATGTGTAAATACCGTATAGTCTACCTAGTATGAGAGTTGGTAAGAGTATATAAGATTTTATGGTATTCATGATTTATCATTTCGTTGCTTTGAATCCTTTCAATGTTTTCTATCATCAGTTGGAATAGTTTTATTCTGCTTTGTTTGACTTTATTATGTGTGATGGTATGAACAGCAGTTTTGAAGAAAACAAAACATTATGGCAGCCATTGCTGTTTTAATATCATCTTCCTTAGATGTCCTACCATGCTTCTACTCTGCTTTTACCATCGGTTTTGTCATGTTGTGTCTTATTGGGATTTTAATAGATGTGATAGTATAAACAATTCTTTTTATTCAAAATGAGCTGTTATAGTAGCCATTGTTCATAGTTATTCAGTTCAGAATGCCCTGTAAGTCTTTTATTCTCTTGAAAGTTTTTATACTACTGTGTTATGTTTGATATTATTGTATCTGAAACTAAGCTCAATATAGCAGAGAAAGAGATATTTTAACAGCTACTGTTAATGTCCCATTGTCTTATTGTGAAGTGTTGTGTTGCTTATGTTGTTCTGTTCTGATCTGCTTTGTTCTGCCCTCTTTTCTTTTATTTTCTTTAAAATAAAAAAAGAAATAAGAACTGTAGGAGTAATAAATCCCAAAATGAATAATTGCTACTATAAAGAAGAGAGCAAAAGAAAGTGCTCTAAAGGATATAATTGCATGAATGTTTAAGTGTGGAAGATAGATTACCATACTACTGTGTTTGTTAGATTGTTGAGCAGAACTGTTAATAGACTCACTGTTTGAATGTCTACTTTGTATGCTTTAATTTTGCAACTTGAGCAACTATTTCCAAGATGACAGTATGTAACTTATCAACTAGTGATTTCTTAGTGTTTTTTTGTTGTTGTTTTCTTTTTTCTTTGGAATTCTGTATTGTTGCTACCCTTTTTTCTGTTTTGTTTGGTTGGTTTTTTTCTAAATAAAGTTTAAAAAATTTTGTATAGTTTCTCTTATATGAGATGTGAAATATGAATGAATGAAAACACAGAAGTTATGACAGAAACCAAATGATAGATATTTTTTATATCGGGAAGGGGATGGGAGATAGAAAGTTAAGGTGATAAAAATGACCATGCTATCTATTATAAATATACTCTAGTACAAGTAAAATGATAGAAACGAAAGGTCAGAACTTTCCATGAATTTGTAAAACCACTGTTTTTTTTAAACAAATTTAGATACTATCCAAAGTGACTAACTGAGTCAATGTCATCTTCATCAAAATAAAACCATGTCTTAGTTATTTTCTCCTTGCTGAGACAAAGTATCAAACACCCCAAGTTAAATGATAAAACATTTATTTAGCTCACAGTTTGTAGAGGGTTCAGTCCATAATTGGTTGGCTCCAAGGGAGGGTGGTGTGGCAGAGGGACACCCATTTACAGAGGTGAAAGATAACAAATGCAACAAGAAAGGAAAGGAAGAGATAAATCTCTTTCTGTCCCTCATATTGTCTGCAGTCTACCCTGCCCTAGGGTGGGTGTAGCACTTCTACCTTCAATCCCAGTGTTGAATTATGAATCAATCACAAATGAGATTCAGCCTCCTATGAAATCCCCGTAAGCTCCATGACCCTTTATGGTGACATACTGAGACAAACCATAACAAACTTCCAGTCTCAATAAAAATTAAAATAATCGAAAATTTACATGGAACTTCAAAATACACCAAATAGTAAAGGGATCAGGAGATGAATATAGAAATAGTAGTATAGATAAAGAAATCTATATATAGTAGCTTATGTATTAGTTAGTCATAAAAAGATGAAACCCTAGTGTTTGTAGCACTAAAAACCACAGAAATGAGAAGATACTAATTTATCTGAAGCCAGCACTGAAAGAGAATACACTTTATTCCTTATTAGGTGAGGAAGTTAAAAATTGTCAATCTGAGTAAGAATAGTGTTAAGTTGGTGCTAAGAGAAGTCAGAGTAAAGGATGAAGGACGGGTTGGATAACAGATACCAAAATTGAGTTAGGACAAACAAGTCATAGTGTTCAATAACACATCATGGTGACTACACCTTATGATATTGTGTTATGTACTTAAGGGTTGCTACTGGATGGAAATTTTAAGATGTAAAAATAAAGATAGTGTTAATGAGGCTGGCTGAGTATCTTAATAGCATTATGACACTATATGTACATATACTGAAATATCATACCGTGCCTCATAAATTTGTACATTTATATATTGTTGAAAAGAAAAACATTGTAAAAGTATCAGTATATAATCATTTTAAAAATAGATGCATGACGGGATGGAGCAGAACAGAGAGTCCATATATAAGTATGATACGTGCTAAACTAATATTTGCTAAAGGATTCAGGTATACATGACAGAGGAAAAAATTTCTTCAATAAATGGCATTGATAAAGCTTCATATCTCTATACAGAAGAGGACATTGGCCCTTTCTTAATTCCATTCAATAAAAATACACTGGAAGAGGAATTTTTAATACTATGCCTAATAATATTCTTTCTCTATGTAACTACAGTGAAATTAATACAGACACTACACAATTTTATTTAGTAAGAGCTAAAACTGCATATATTTCTTCCTTTTTTGGGATGGCTACTGGGACTCGAACTTAGGACCTTGCACTTGCCAGTCAGTGCTGCACCACTGAGCTAGATCACCTGACTCTTGCACATATTCCTCTATTGCTTTAGTTTAAATTTAGTCTCCATGTGTCTTTATACTAAAGTTAGCTCATTATTCAGGGTGCCTAGTTCTGAGACAAAATACCTGATATCCAAACTCAAAGGAGGAGGGGTTTCTTATATTTCCTGGTATGGGGGTGGGGTTCATTGCACAGTTAACTGGCTACAAGTTAGAAATGGCGTGGTGGAAGAACATTGCAGGAGAAACCAAATGAATTCATTGGAGCCAAAAGAAAAATATTGTAGAAGCCAGGGACCAGAAAGGCCAACCTTTCTGCTTCTGTTTCCAGTGACCTGCCTTTTGTGAAGGTCACTTCTGATCAGATGAAACTTTTGTAGAGCACTGAAGATCTTAAAGTATAATTTTCCACACCAGCATCTCAAAATCTCATATCCATACCATTATATAAAATGCAGTTAGACCATCTTTAATAGTCACTGAACTCTTAACAGTTTCAGCATTGATGAAAAGTCCATAAAGTATCTTCTGAGACTGAAGTCAAATGTTTAGCTGAGAATTTCTGTAAAAATAAAATGCAATATTAAATACTTCCGACATGTTATTGCATGGGGTAAACTTCCCCATTCTAAAAGGAAGGAATTTTACCAATAGAAAGGAGTTGAACCAAAGCACATTTGGAAACCAGGAGAGCAAACATTAAATCCTGTAGCTTCAGGTCCAGCAGCTGGGTAGATTACATTGAGATGAGAGCTCCAGAAATCTCAGTCATGCCAGTTGGAGCCCACATGACCT
>PVJX010025438.1:0-26924 GCA_004027295.1 Dolichotis patagonum | reverse complement strand
ACTTGAGACCATTCTCTTAAGTGAAATAAACCAAACTCACAAGGGTAAATACCATATAGTCTCCCTAATATGAGATTTGATAAGAGTATATAAGACTTTATGGTAAGCATGAGTCCCCATCTCACAGCTTCGAAGTCTTTCAAAGTTTTCAATCATCAGTTGGAATGGTTTTATCCTGTTTTGTTTGACTATATCATACCTGATGATATGAATAGCAGTTTTGAAGAAAACAAAACATTATGACAGCTATTGCTGATTTAATATCATCCTTCTTAGAAGTCCTACCATGCTTTTTTTGTTCTACTACCATTGGTTCTATCACATTGTGTCTTATTGGAATTTGAATATGTGTGATAGCTCAATCAAATTTTTTTTCTTTTTTATCAAAAATGAGATATTATAGTACCCATTGAACATTTTCTGTTATTCGGTTCAGAAAGCCCTGTAATTCTTTCACTCTATGCATGGCTTTATACTATTGTGTTATGTTTGATATTATTGTATTTGAAACTATGCTCACCTATAGCAGAGTAAGAGATATGGTGTTAGCTACTGTTGATGTCCAGTTGACTTAATGTAAAGTACTGTGTTGCCTATGTTGTCCTGTTCTGATCTGCTCTGTACTGCCCCCTTTTGTTTTTTTTTCTTTCAAAATAAAAAAAAAAAAAAAAAAAAAAACAAAGTTAGGGTTAGACCAGACCTAGCGTCAATGAAAGAAATTGACCCAGGATGTCCAAGACATGGTAAATGAGAAAAGAAGATCTGAGTGGGTGACAAAGTGTATGGAGACAACTGAGTTGCAGATTACATAAAAAAAGTGACATGAAAATTGCCAGTGTTCTTAAGACAAAATAAGATACAAAATTATATGTTATTTATAGATAAAAGGTTTTGGTCCTTCCAAATTTTCTTGTTAGAGATCTCTGCTAATTGACCTAGAAAAATTCTGACTAGTATATACATAAAATTACAAACTTATAAAAATGTAAGAGTTATTATAATGTAATTTGGCCAAAATATATTTGAGTGCACTTGTATATTACAAATAGATTTTCCATATATGTTGTTTGTTCATTTGTCCTATCTGTAAGTTTATTTATTTATTTAGCTTGAGCTGAACAAGTTTTCTTTTTTTTTTTTCCTTTGGCATTTTTGGATGACTTGATCAAAGTTTCTTCGGGTAATAGATTTAAAAAGCATGCTTCCACCTGGGTTACCAACTGGTCAAAATGATGCTAAAATTGGTTATTTAAATGTAATATGTGTTGTTGTTTATTATGACTTAAGAGTCTCTCATTGTTCAAAAATAATGTGTTAAGGGCTATGGATTTAGCTCAGCAGTATAAGTGACTGCCTGGCAAGTCCAAGGTCATGAGTTCAATCCCTGGTACCAAAAATAAAAAAGTGTTAAGTGTTATGAGTGGCTCCACATAAGTCATAGAAAGTTAAGTAAGTTAAAAATCCCTTAGGGTGGGAGACTATTATTAGAAAGGACACCAAGTGATGAACAAGAAAGCAGCTACCTGGTACCATTAACCAGTTCTTGTTCATTAATGGGAGGCCCCAGACATGTCCATAGCCTTATAGGAAATACCCCAATAATTGTTATTAAAATATATTATTGTAATATGTTCACATTAATCATTATCAAAAGATTAAATTTTCTAGGCTACAAGGTTTTTTTATTTAAACATGCTCTGATACAAAGGTTTTCATATGGCTGTGACAATTGATTTTTATTAACCTCATGGTGTATCAAATATATTCATGCCTCCTGATGCAAAGGTCTTCCAAAATGTTAATTTGGGATTGTTTATGGTGATAGACATCTTCTTTCAGATTCAGATATTTGCCTTTCTTTTGTGCTCCAACTAATTGTGATAGGAGGATCATATCAAGCCAAAATGAGGTCACCAGTTGTAATAATAACAAAAACTTACACAATGTATATATTGTATATGCATCACTATACCTGAAGATGCCTACACATTAAACAGTCCAGACAATGTCACCAATTTCTTCTGTGACATCCCATTAAAGGTCAATGAGTTACGTAAAAGTTTCTTATATATGAGATAGAGATGGTTAATTGAAAGAGCTATAATATGGAAATTTAAGTGTCACAAAAATGTCATCATGATTGTCATGCTACATTATGTACAGTTTTGATTTTAAATTGTCTAAAGGTGTAGAACCATAGCCCTTTAGCATTCTACAGAGATTCAGTTTTTAGAAAAGCCATGGTTGTTAGCAAATAATGGTTCTATTTTATCTTCTAAGCTGCCTGATACTCATATAAAATAGTAATATCAAGCTAACTGCCCTGATTATAAAATGTTATGTCACTGAGAGAGAAAAATTTCCCAAGTTTCCACAGAAAGCAACTTGGTCAAGCAATGGCCATCTAGAGGGCTGACACTGACAGAAGTACTAAGAGGCACTATGCATAGTTCCAAGGTAATTTCTGAGGTGACTTAACTGACCTCAATAGACAACAAGAGATTGATTATAATTAATATAGGTCTTGCCTTACCTTGGTCTTAAACACCTTGCAGAAATGTATGGTACAAGAGGTATAAAACAATGCCATAATGGAAAATTTTTCTCTCCTGGTGACTCTCTTAGGCACACTATACCCCGCGGACCTTTCTCCTCTGTGGTCCTACAGTCTCCTTGATCCAGAGTTTGTAGTACTCACCAGAGTTTCAGGATGTTGCTGAAAATCTTCCTTTACGTCTGTGTCCTTACTGACCTCTGAGGGCTGCTACAGCTCCCTGGAGACACCTTCTCAGGTGAGGGCTTCTCTGTGGGCAGCAGGGAGTGACCGGGGTTTGCACGTGCTGGCCTGGGAGTCCACAGCATCTGCAGGTGCTGAGTCTCAGACAGTCACATCCACACCACTGCTCAAGCCAACTACTCGATTGCTCCCGGTGAGAGCTTTTATGACTGTTCTCATTATTCTTTGTCACACAGCCCCAGGCCTGACCTCCTGCTGCACCCCATCCAAGCCACTGAAGGGTGAGGTGTCCTCTACAGTTGGGCTCTCAGCTCCTGAAACAGTGAGGTCCTTACTGTGGCCCTGATCCAAACCCCACCCTGAGGTCTACTTTCAAGGCCTTGAGTTCCTGAGCACAGGGCGTGGGGCCCAGGCTGGTGGGGTAAAGGGAAAGAAGAGCAAGGAGGAGAAGCTGTGTCAGGGCTCTGTGTCGTCAGGGCTCCTCAGTTGAGCAAATGCATGTGGATCTTGTGAATTCACCAGAGCTGCTCACAGGGTCAGAAGCTAAAGCGCCCCCCATCAGCTGTCTACACACTGAGCGCCACAGCAGCTGCCAGTGGCCCAGTCCAAGAAGCAGAAAGCTGCAGGCCCAGGAACCCAAAGGCAGCACCCACAGCCAAAGGCTGCAGTCAAGTGCCCTGGATGGCCCCAGTGCAAGTCCCAGAGGACAAAGGCTGAAGAACCTGGAGTCCGAAGGCCGGGGACAACAGCAGGAGACACCCTTGCCCTGGAGGAAGGGGCAGAGAGCTTCCTGCTGCTGCTGTCCTGTTCCACCCTGACCTCCATGCTGTTCAACTTTCAGGGGAGCCCTGCAGAGCACATCCCGGATGGTGTGCCTGGGAGATGACGTGGCCCTTAGGTGCTACCCTCCTTGCACGTGTGCCAAGGTGTGGCACCCAGCAGTACACACCTGTCAAACCAGGACCTGGCCAGCGTTCTGGGTTTTGGGGAGTGTCTTCCAGAGCAGGCATGTACTTCATGTAGTGTTTTTCTAGTAAAATATTCACCAAAACTGTGGCGTCTTCATCTGACTCTTTTTTTTCTTAAGACAGGGCCTCAACATACAGAGCAGGCCAGCTTCAAGCTCACTTAACATAGGTCAGTCTGGCCTTGAACTCATGGTAATCCTCCTACCTAGCAAAAAACCCTAGGGGGTTTTTTGGGGGGAGTATTTATTTATTTATTATTTTGAAATGAAAAAAGGATAAAAATGATGATACAGAATTTCAAAACAAGCTAATAGGAGATTAACAATGATTAATATATTGTGTATTGTTATCTTCAAAGTAGTTGCTCAGATTATGACATAAGCATGTCTTATGATCAAACAGTGAAGGCAAAAACCATTCTCTTTGATGAGCTAACAGAGACTTTTTTTTGAAGGTAGTGAAATACAACAGAACAAGACAGAACATAGCCAATTGAGACAGTACAGTGAAATTGGTACAGAATGTCACAACCCGCTATTGGGATAACAGTAACAGGTGCCATAGTATATCTCGTTATCTTCACAATAGTTCTTTCAATCAGGTATAGCAAAATCAAACCAAATAGAGAACATTATAGAACTTATCACAACAGAATATTGAATAGAGCAATACAATTAATCATAACAAAGCAAAATAGTGATAACAATATTTGCCTTCAAAGAATTGGTAGAAGGAAATCCCCCCTATTTGCTATACTGCTTATGGTCAACCTCCCAAGAGATGCTCAGACCTCTGGCTCCCATTTGCTAAGGGGGTGGGGGAAGGGAAAGATGAGATGTTTGATTCTCAGCCCACACACCATAGGCTCATGGCCATTTACCAGGGAGGCGGGCTGGTTGCTTGGTTTCACAGTGCCCTAAGTTCCAACATGGCCAAACTAACAGAGATTAGTAGTCTGCATTGAAGGTATATTTGCTCCCAAGTACAATTAGTAGTGTACTATCAAGAAGTTGTGTTTTGCAGCAATGTTGACCCTTTTTTGTTTTTAAACAAGCACAGTCATGCTTCTGCTGAGAAGCAGCCCAATATGCACACGTGGATGAAACAGTAAAAAGGGAGGGGTGCTGTGGATATCACAAAGGCCTGCAGAAGACAGTGGGGCACATTTGAATATCCTGTTTGTTAACAAAACCATGCCTGCAAAGGTTGTAGGGGCGTGGTTGGACGCACAGAGTGTCACACTGCTGCCTCTAGGACACACTGGTTCTGCTCTTCCACAAAGCAGTTGAGCACTGGATACCAAAAGGTGTAAAATATCTCAGAGCCTTTTCCATGTCTCCTCTGTATCCACCTCTGTTCTTGGAGGTTATTTGCTACTTAATTTATCTCCTGGCTGTGGACACAGCTCAGCTCATGCAGGGCAAGCGAGGAATGCCAGAGAACATTTTAGTTGGTTTGGAGAACTTGGCCCCCTGAGTTCCCAGGGGCTAAGGACCTGCATTGGCTGCTTCCCTTCACGCCTCCCTCCTTCTCCCTCCCAAGGTTCCTCGCCTCATCTCTCACACAGAACCCTGTGCTCAAATCTCCCTGTCACAGTTTGCTTCCTAGAAAACCTGAACGGAGGTGACAGTGAAATCTTTTTACCCAATTGTGCCACATCTGGTGTTTATCCAAAGAAAAGAAGTTACAGATGAGAAAAGACATTATGCTTCCCTGAAACAGGAAAGTTGGGAACCATCTAGATGTCCAGCAAACATCCACTGAGTCTCAGTCAGTCGTGGCTCCACAAGGACTGTGTGTTTTGACCGCTGCTAGCATTTGAGACAGGAAACAGGAGAGGACAAAACATGAATCAGGGCCACAGCAGGGGGAGACAGAGTGGGCAGCATAGAGTGAGAATCCTTAGGAGGCAAAAGCCCGCCCAGGACCTTCAGATACAGGAGACAGAGGGCAGTGGGGGTGAAGGGATCATCCTAGGCTGTGGCCGGGTGAGTGAACGATGCCCTGACTGCTTTGAGAACTCAGCAGAAGAAGCAGCTTTTGAAGACAAGGTCTTGAGTCCAGATCTGTATGCATGGAGTTTGAGAAGCTCTAATAGATGGGCTCCATGTTGTGTAACTTTGACGGCCATCGTACTCCTTCACAAAAGCCAAGGTCCTGGAGGAAGCTGCATTCAAAAGGAAGCAAAAGTCTCCTGCAGAAGCCTTATAGAGCACTTCTATTTCTTATAGGATTTCTTTCTTGAGGTGCCAGGGATAAATCTCAGGGGCCTGGGTGGACTGTGCAGAGCCCCTACTGAGCTGTGCCTGCAGCCCAGAAGTGCCTTGACACCCTGGTCAGGGGTTTACACAGCCTGGAAATATCACAAGGCGTCCTCTGTGGACTTAGCTCCTTCCTCTCTCTTCCAAGTCACAAAAGCTGGCCCTCTTCTCTCCCATCCTGCACCCCTCTCTCCGCCACGCTTCTTCTGTTTGTTTTCCCCTGTGACCTGGTCCTCACCTGCCCCTGAAGGGCCCCAGAACTTTGAGTTCCATGGCAATCACATGTGGACAATCCTAAGAGGTTGGAGGGTCTGGGCCTTGATGTGTTGATGGCAACTGTCTCCTCTTGGGACAGAAGTTGGTGGTTCTGCCCTAGAAATGTGATTTGTTGCTGTCTTGACTATTTCTCCTGCTGGAAATTCCATGGAAATGAATGGTGAGGGAAGAGAGAGAATCATAGCACAAACACTCTCAAGGCCCAGAGCACGTCTGCCCTGCTTCAGTCCTGTACAGAATTCCTTGATAGTTGTCCATAGATGCGAGGGCCCCATTCTGTCCAAGACCTGTGGGTCTCCTCTGCCGCGACCCAGTGCGGCTCCTGAGGTTCTTGAGGTTAAGGACCGGTGAGAGGATGAGAAAAATAAAGACAAGACAAAGCTGG
Organism: Dolichotis patagonum; assembly: GCA_004027295.1. NCBI lineage: Eukaryota > Metazoa > Chordata > Mammalia > Rodentia > Caviidae > Dolichotis > Dolichotis patagonum. Next base: position 20,297 of record PVJX010025438.1, on the reverse strand, counting down.
GGATGAGTGGAGCCCTTATCCACCTGATGGGAGGAAAGGAACTGCGCAACCACTGTAACACCTTTATTTATATACTGGGAAAGATGATGTCAGTGTCAGCCCCTCTGCCTGGCAACCCATTGCTTGGCAGGCCTGGGCCCCCTTGCCTTCTTGGTGCTGGCAACTGTCAAAAGGTATTAGAGCTTTGACTTTATTTTATAATATACTACTTTAGCATTGTTTCATATACCTCTAGTAGTTGTACATTTTCTGCAGGATGTTCAAGACCAAGTTAAGGCTAGACCTGTTTTAAACACAGTCAATTTTTGTTACCTATCAAGATCAGTGAAGTCTCCTCAGGAACCTTGGAACCAGCCATAGCACCTCTTAGTTCTTCTGTCAGTGTCAGCTGTTCAGATGAGTCATCATTGCTTGACCAAGTTGCTTTCTGTGAAAGCTTGGTAAATTTTTGCTACTGGTGACTCTCCTTAGGCACACTACACACCGATGATCAGTTTCCTCAGTGGTCACACAATCTTTTGATCAGAATGCCAGGTACTCAGCGAGTATAGGATGACACAGCAGAGATTCTCTGCTGTGAATCTGTCCTGGGTCCTCATTGACCTTGGAGGGCAGGGACAAAATATAGACTGTCCTCTTAGCCCGTCTGTCTCTCTAATTGTTGGTCTCCAAACCTCAGTTGTTGAGCATCCAGAAGAAAAGACTGATAACAGTACAATGTAGTTAGAGGCATTATTATCGTATCTAAATATCAAATATTTTAGGGCTGGGGATTTAGCTCAGTAGCATAAGTGCCTGCCTTGCAAGCAGGTGGTCATGAATTTGATCCCCAGTACCGATTAAAAAAAAAACAAAAACAACCTAATCAATGGAACATACCACCTTAGTGGACAGAACTAAATATCAAACATCTTACAACATAAAATAGAACCATTATTTTTCAACAACCATGGCTGTTTTAACACTTGAATCCCTGTAGAATATTAACAAATAGTTACATATTTTACATAGAAAATTAGAAATCAAACCATATACACTGTTGTGTAATCATAAAAATCATGATTACATTTTGTAACACACTTGAATTTCCATGTTGACATGAAATTTCTCCTTTTTGGCTAATTATCCCTATCTAATACATAAAAGATTTTACCTAACTTGTTGCTGTTTAGGGAGATGTAGATCTGATAAGCATTTGTTGAAGGCAGAGGTCTGAATCTGAACCAAAATTCTATCACCATAAATAATCCCTATTTTACATTTTTTGAAGACCTGTTTATCTAGAAGCATGAATACATGAATACACCATGAGGTTAACAGTCATTTGTCGTAACCATATGAAAACCTTTGTATGGCACTTTTTAAATCAAACACCTTTTGTATTATTTATTTTATTGATGACCAATGTGAACATATTACAATAGCATTTATATAACTTTAGTTGAGGTGTCTCCCATAAGGCTATGGAGATTATCGGGGCCTCCAATCAATGAACAAGAGCTGGTAAATGTTACCAGGTGGCCACTTTCTTATTCATCAACTGAAGTCCTGTCCAACAATCCCAACCCCAAGGGATTTTTGTTTAATCATTTTTATAATAATATTTTCTTAAGAAAACTCCAATCACAACATTTAACATATTATTTTTGAACAAGAGACTCAAATTATGATAAGCAACAATGTATATTACATTTACATAACTGACTTTAGCATCATTTTGACTAACTGGGAACCCAGGTGGAAGCATGTTTTGTAACTCTGTAACTCAAAGAAGCCTTGATTAAATGATCTATAAATGCAAAAGAAAAAGGAAAATTGCTGAGCTCAAAATAAAAAGAACAGCTGTTCACAAACAGACAAATGGACAAGTGGACAAACTTGGACAGATAATCTGTAGAGATTCAAACAGATGTAGAAACAAACGCAGAGTTGTCAGTGTCCACAAGAACTCTCCAAGTTCCTGGGGGCTATTTCATACCCCTTTGCTGAACTAGCTCGCTTCTTACACCCTGTGTCCTTGGCGTTGAAACACCTGTCACCTCCAGCACCCCATGTCCTCAGGGTGTTTCTCAGGCACCCCGTGCCACTTGGGCACTCCTGTACGGGCACTTGTGCTATTGGCTCCACATGTGTGAGCGATTCACTAGCTCAGTGACTTCCAACAACAGCTTACCAGACTGGACAGACAGACTCACAGGCAGACTGACGAACATCTTACACAATCAGAGTGCACTCAAACATATTTTAGCCAAATTGAATTACACAATTTTTTTACAGTTGTAGAATTTGTAATTTTAAATAGACTAGTCAGATTTGTTGTAGCTCCCATTAGCAGAGTTCTCTTATAAAAGAATTTGAAAAAGATAAAATCTTATCTATAATTAACATATTTTTGCCATAGGACTTAGCTTGCACTTCTATTATCTATTTGTACCTTTTTTATTTTATTTTTTGTTATCATCTTTTGGGCATCTTGAGTCAATTAAGGTTGGTTCTAGCTTCATCCTTTTCTATGGGTTGTGGCGTGGTCTCCAAGGCATCACTGTCATGGTACTGAGCATCATCTTCTTGAGAGCTAGAATCAACTCCTCTCCTGGGTTTGGGCCCATGATACAGCCAGACAGCACACACCGGCACCCAGACAGCCCATTTAGCTTTTCCTGGAAAAAACAGAAGCATACCCTCGACCCTGCATTAGCACTGGACTGGGTGTTTTTATTATCTAGTATGAAGATATTTCCAATGGACTCTTTTTAGCTTTTATTTCATTGCATTTTCTTTTTGCTGTGGTAGTTACATCTTTGTTAGAATTTAAATATTTTAAATGGTATACTGCCAAGTGAAATCTATTATGAAGTGAACTCTCCCTTTTGTTTTTTTAAAATTTAAATTGTGAGCACATTTAGCTTACTTTTAGACCTGAAGATTATAAAGAATTATTGTGGTAAAGTGCAAAGAAAATGGAAACTGCATTTTGTATTTAGGTACCTTGGGCTCTGTGTGACATGCAGGTGGTGCTCCTGCTCTGGGCTGGAGGTCCGGCTGTTGTTGAGGATCTGAGCATCAGTGCAGTGTAAACGTTTGATTTATAAAGCACGTGCACAGGTGATAGGAAAAACCAGGGTGGCTCGGACAGGCCAGAGCCACGTCCCGCCTCTGATAAGTATCAGAAGATCCAAAATCCTTAGGTAACCTTTCTTTACTTAGATATTTTCCAATTTTTGTCAAGGAAAGAATAACCAGTTGAGCAATACAATAATTTAGGGAGATTTGAACTGTGTTTTGGGTAGACTGAACCATAACCCTGATTTCTCCTTGCAGCTAAAACAAGCAACATTGTTTCTTTACCTTCCTTGTCTGGCTAAACTCCAGGCTCAGTGGAGGCTTTGGCTCCCTCCCCTGCCTGGCGGCCTGTGAGAAGTAGTGAGAGGAGCAAAAAGCAGCGGTTTTATTAAATAACCCTTTAAAATCTGTAGAGGGCCTGCTAGATTTGTGTTGGTTTATTTTTTCCCTAGTCTTGCTCTAAGCTGTTTGTCAATTTCCTCCCAAGTATGTAAATTTACAATTTCTTCTTCTGGAGACAAACTCAAGAAATTTGGCAAGCTGTGTAGTTCAGTCTACTGACAACTAAAATTGACTTAAGAAAGCAAAAAGGACCTAAATAAATGTACAGTTACATTAATCGCGAATTTGAAACAAGTACCTCTGTAGTACTTGTTTTGAAAAACAGTGGAGTTTGAGAATTTATATCACTAGATATCAAGACCCACTACAAAGCCATAGTGAGACAGTGATATGCTGGAGCCAGCCTGTTACCAGCTGTGAAAGTCAAATGTTGAATTTTTAGAAGTATTAAAGGTTAGTTGTTGTCCTATTGGTTATTTGAAATTGTCTTTTGTAACAGCATTTTGTAAACAGGAGTCAGCAAACCACAAATCAGGACCACATTACCCCTCAACTATTAGGAGCCTGCCGGGCCAAGCAGGGCCAGGCCATCTCTCAGGGAAGCCATCTGAGACATCACACCCCTAGTCTTTGGCAGAGCTGCCGCAGGCCTGCTGAAAGTTTTGAATTTACATCAGGTGGCCCAATGATACTGTCCTCTACACTTTGGGAAGATAGTTGAAGGTTTTGCTGAATGGACAGTTAGTGGCTCAATAAGGTTATCAGGGTGGTGGTCATGCTACCATCTTTTCCCTGCTCGGGACTTGATTCTGAAAGTACCTGGAGCCAATTCCCTTGTAATTGTCTCAAGAAATTTAAAATTAGTAAGACCCTGTCTAATCCAGATCCACAGAAGGAATGGAAATACTAGAATCAAGCATGCAACAAACAGTTTCCCATACATTTATAATTCTTCTGAATAAGTTCATCCCATAGTTAGACAGCTGATATAATCAATACACCTCTTTTTTTTTCTTTTTTCTTTTTAGGGGAAGGGGTTTCTCTCAGGCCCGTTTATAACTGGCCCTAGAGAATAAGGGACGCTTTACACCTGAGGAAGCCAGTATCAGTACACTCCAGTGATGACTGCTGACCTATACCAATGCACTTCTCCCCCTAGTTGCGTGCACATGAGAAGTGTCCCCTCGCCCTCAATCTCTTACCCCATGGGTGTTGTGACACCATATGCCACGACCCAGTGTAGCTCCTGAGGTTCTTGGGGTTAAGGACTGGCGAGAGGATGAGAAAAATTAAGACAAGACAAGGCTGAGGTCAGGTGGAGCCCTTACACTCCTGATGGGAGGAAAGGAATTGCTCAACCACTGTGCACCTTTGTTTATATACTGGGAAAGATCATGTCAGTGTCAGCCCCTCTGCCTAGTAACCCATTGCTTGGCAGGCCTGGGCCCTCTTGCCTTCTTGGTGCTGGAACAACCTGTTTCCATAGCTTGTTTTGGTCTCTCTGTTTTATCTGGCGCTCCTCTTGCTTTAGACCCACACATGTGATTAATCTCCAGCTTCAGTGGCTCCCTATACTCCTATCCATTGTATGATTAGAGATGTAGCCAGGGTTTGGGGCACTGTCATTCAGCATACTTTGGACTGCACATGATAGCCTGAATAAAAACAGGCTTAAACAGGAAGGAACTGAATGAGATCGTGTAGCCAGGACAGTCCATCCTAAGGCTCTGCTGCTGCCTCCCTAGAAATCGCCCCACAGTGGCTGCTCTGAGTGTCCTCTGAAGTGGGGGAGAGTCTAGAAACCAACCCTAGACAAGATTGGAGGAAGAGCCTGAAAGTGTTTCTTGACCTGCCAAAAGAGACTTGGCTGATGTGAATTAGAGGTTTCAACATGGGGAGATAATTTAAGTGTAACCCCAAGAGTCCTTAAAAGACGGAGAAGGGGCAGAGGTCAGAGTTAAAATGGGGCTATGACAGAGGTCAGATGCAATACCTGAAAGGGGCCTATAGCAGTCAGCTCCCTGTCACTGTAACAAAATAACCAGAGATGATCAACTGTCCATCCTAGTCCATGGTCACTTGGCCCTGTTGCCAGGATGGCATTGTCCATCATGGTGGGTGGATATGGCAGAGGAAGCCTGTTCAACCCATGGTGGCCAGAAGGCCAAAGGAGAGAGGGAGGAGCAGGTCCTGATAGCCCCTTTGAAGCCACACCCCAGCGATCTCGCTTTTTGCCACCAGACCCCTGCTGCTCTGGCTTCACCAGGGGTCTGGCAGGCTTGGGACCATACAGTCAGCAGTGGGCCTCTGGGGGAATCTTTAAATTCTATAAGCTACAGATGCAGGCAACCTCTGCAAGCTGGGCAAGGGGAGGACCGGCTTCTCCCAGGAGCCTCTAGAAAGATGGTTGCCCTGTGGACATCCTGATTGTAGCCCAGAAGGTCTTTTTGCAGAGTTCTGACCTCTGGAGTGGTAAAATGGTCAGCCTGTGCTGTTTTAGCAGTTTGTTACAGCAGGAGGAGGCTTGACACTGTTGGAGGTGGTGAGCCCTGGGGGTGGGGGACACTACCTGGGTGTGCACACCTGTAATCCCAGTACTCTGGGAGGCCAAGGTAGTAGGCTGGAGAGCTCAAACCAGCCTGGGCAGTTTAGGGAGACCCCGTGGGCATGTAGTTCAGTGTGAAGTCCCTGGGTTCAAAGCCCAGTACCCCCTAAAAAGGTGGAACCTCATTGACGTCTCCAGGTCATAGGCCAAGGCCCTTGAAGGGGACAGTGAGGCCTCAGCCCCTCCTGTCCTTTTCTTTCTGGCCATGAGGTGAGGTCATGTTCTGCACACCTCCGGGTCCCAAAATGCTGCTCTAGGCCCCTAGCAATGAGCCCAGTGACCCTGGACCCAAAGCCGTGAGCCCAAGGGAACTGTGAGTTGCTCGTCTCTGCTGTTCCACATTCTTGCCCCTCTGGGGAGAGTGAGTGTGACCTCATTATGGTTGCTTTTGTTGTGTTTTGTTTTGTTTTTATACTGGGCCTGGGACTGGACCTAAGACCTTCACACTGAGCTCCATCTTAGTCTCTTTAAATTTTTTGAAACAGAGTGTCTTAGTTACTTTTCTCTTGCTGCTTGAGCAAAATACCTGACACTCCAAATTAAGAAAGGAAAGGTTTATTTAGCTCACAGTTTGTGCAAGTTTCAGTATGTAATCTGGTGACTCCAAGGCAGCCTGTACAGCAGGAGGTGACTTAAAGGCAGATGGCATGGCACAGGGACAACAGTTCAAGGCCGCAGAAGACAGCAAAAGCAGCAAAAGCAAAAGAGGGGAGAGCAAGCCTCTTCTTTCCCTTATATTGTAAGCAGGCCACCCCCGCCCCAGGCTGGACATGGCACGCACACGGGCTCTGTGTCCTCCTGCTGCACAAGCTGAGAATATGTACAAAGTGAGGACCCTCAGCCCCTGCTGAGTCCCTTAGTTAAACCTCTAAACTTCTCAAGTTGACACAGAGTATCAACCATTACACAGGGTCTTGCTAAACTGCCAAGTTGCCTAGGCTGGGCTTGGACTTGTGATCCTCCTGCTTCAGCCTCTCAATGCTGAGATTACCTGTGTCTGCCACCACACAGGGCCACCGATTTGCATTCTCTCCTGCCTAAAGAGACCGAGGTCCTTTGCACACTGGCATGAGGATGGCCTGTTTGTACATTCCTGCTCAGATCTCTCCCCATTTCCTTCAAGCTTCTTCATGCCCCACTGTGTGTGCCCTTCACACATCAGGGCCTCGTGCCTTCATTGGGTGTGCCCATCGCAAACTTTGGTTCTGTGGCTTGCTAGTTCCTTTAGAAAAAAAAATTAAAAAGGTAACCTCTTTTACTTACATACAGCTAGAATTTAAAACGCACTGTTTTACATCTGTTCAGAGCTGTGGGCAAAGTGTTCCCATGGGCTGGGCTGGGCTCAGCAGAGCGGGCTGCAGATCCCTGCAATACACGCTTGCTCCCAGGGTACGCAGGAGGCAGAGCAAAACACAGCACATTAGCGGTGCGCTTGATTCTGTGAGCCACCACGTGAGCAGGCCTCTAGGATCTGAGCTCCCTCTGAGGCAAGAATGGAAATAGTTTCCATATCTCATCTAAAACAGAGCGAGATACACACCCAGACTGCCACGCCCGCACTGCCCCTCCCTGACTGTGAATCCTGGTTTCTCAGCAATCTGACTCCACAAGCACGTGGAGGTGAGAGGAACACCCACAACACGTCTTCCTGGCAGGTCAGCTCTGGCACCAGCTCCTAATGCATCCCCCCCAATGCCTGCCACGTCTCAGGCCGCGTGACCCTCCCACTCAACCCCCGGCTGCTTTGGAGGGCCCACGACCAAGACCCCAGCCTGAAGTAGGCTCTGGATCGCACACTCACCCTCGCCTGGGTCAGGCAGATGCGGTGAGACTGCGGGCTGGGTGGCTCCCTTCTTCATCCACAGCGCCAGGAGCAGTCACTAGTCTACTGCGCCATGAGCGGCAGGACAGGGTGACACGTGAAGAACGTGTCCAAGCCCATGTGGGTCTGGGCCTCAGCGGCAAAAGCTGCCCACTCCACCCGCTTGGGTGTGAAGGAAAGTACTGCTCCTCAGAGGAAGTGTGCTACCCCGCTTGGAAGGCTGGCATTGTGCACAGCGCCAGGTGCAACTGGAGCCCCATTGCGAAGCTGGCGCAGGGACCCCAGCAATGGCCCAGTGTCGTCTCCTAACTGTGTCTAGCTATTTCCAAGGCACAGGGTCCCAGGATGCCCCTGGTTGTGCTTCACAACTATGGGAGTCCCGGAAGCCTTGTACACCCGGCTGGGTCTCTGCTCGCCAGAATTAACCCCAGGATAGAAGTTGTGACAGGCATAACTCCAGGATAGCAGAGCCAGGCAGAGTGGCTCCCACCTGAGTTCCAGTTAGTGAAGAGGCAAACAGAGGCAGAAGAATCACAATTTTGAGGCTGGCCTGGACAACTTGGCCCAACCTGAGTCAAACAAAAAATAAAAAGGAGATGTAGCTTAGTGTTAGAGTGTTTGCCTTCAATCCCTGGTATGCAAAAAGGAAGGGAGGGAGGGAAGAAGAGAGGGAGGAAGGAAGAAGGAGGAGGGAGGTGAGGGAGCAAGACTTTTGTGGCCTACCCTGGCTCCTGAGGAGAGGGAGGGGACATGGAGCATGTGGGCTTTTCCTTGGAGCTGGTGTGCTCAGAGCCACCCGCTATGATCCCAGCCTGCTGTGTCTTCTCTTTTCTTCAGCTTCTGAAGAGAAAGCAGAAAATCACCTTGCAAGATGCTTGATAACAGTTCCCAAAGCTGCCACGCACAATGGCTGCAGGTATCCTCGGCCCAGATTTTTGGCAGCCAGCAAACACCTCCATGGTACCACTGCACCCTGGGTGGCCCGAGTTGCCCCTGGAGGGACTGGCACATACCTGAGGCTGCCCAGGTGCTCCCACCCACTGCGTCCATCGCAGGGCCACTCACCCTCTGCCAGGCCATGCCAGGAGGAGCTCTGCACAGCTACAGATCTGGAGCTCCTAGGCACAGAGTTTGCCCACAGCAGCATTTGTAGCCCTGGGGACAAAGCATGACTCTGAGGAGGACACCACTGAGAGTCTCTCCAGAGGCTCAGCACATAGCAGTGCTGCTCCAGCTGCCTTGGGGGCAGAGCAGGCTGCCAGGACGCACCTGTCACCTGCTCTCCTGTTGGGATGAGGGCAGGTGCCTAACCTTGAGCCTTCCCTTTCATCTGCTCCTTCTCAATGTCAGTCATGGAATATTTGCACCTAAATATCAAGAGAAGATGCCTTTTCTCCACACATGAAATGAAATTCCGAGTTGGAATTTTTTTGAGCATTCCCATTTCTCAGAGGATCAATCTGAGTCTAATTAAAAGAGGAAAAACCACACCTTAATTTGGACACAGAAAATATAATACAAAGCATTACTGGTGGGTTGGAGTAACAAGGGATTCCTAGTGCTGTAGAAAGTTCAGAGAACCCTAGGGGACACAAGGCAGCAGACCAGGGCCCCCATAGCCCCTTTGCTGGAGACAAAGAGCACCCCAAGGGCTGCGCCCTGGACCCCGCACTGTGGACCCCGTAGAAACTATGCACAGCTGCCATGAAGCACATCTCAGCAGACAGTGGCCCTGACAGCAGCCACCGGCCACTCAGAGGCCAGACAGCAGCTCAAGGCACCTGCAGGGCATGGCTGTCTCCTTCCTCTCTTTCCTGCAGTGCCTGTGGTCTGCAGCGAGCAGCCTCTCCCCTCTGCCCCCCTCAGAATCCTCGTCACTGGATTCATGACCCACCCCAATGGTCCCTGTGATCTCATCTTAATTCCACCTTGATTCCACTTCCAAATGCCCTCCCCTGCAGGCCACAGCCTCAGGTCCCATGTCCAATGGACACAGTCTATATGTCACCTCCCTGACCACCCTGCCCTCCGGAGCCTGCTGCAGAGCCTCCATCCAGGGACCTCCTAGAGGTGTCCCAGGGTTCCTACTGCTAATGTCGAACCCATAGGCAAAGGCCCAGATTCACTTTCATGGTGAAGGAAAGGAATGAAGACTTTGGAGCTTGGAGGTGACCAATAGATAAGCAACACCCTCAGGTCAGGGTAGTTCATTTGCGAACTTACCACAGATATGCTGTAGTTGGGCAAGACAGTTACTGTCCAAAGCTTCATTTGATCTGTATTAAGCCATTTTCTGAGGCTATACATGAAGTTAAATATTAACTTTTTTGGCATGTATCACTGGGGTTTAAACTGAAGGCCTTTGCAGTGAGCTGCATTCTCAGCCTTTTTATTTTTAGACATCACTAAGTTTCAAAGTTTCCCGGGGTAGGCTTCAAGTTGAACTTATGATCCTCCTGCCTCAGCCTCCCAGTGTACTAGAGTCACAGGTATGCACCACTATGCCCAACTAATATTAGTGTTTTTATTAGATACAACTAATTTCATTTGATAAAACCTAAGCAGAGCATGTATTTTATGGCTCCAAAATTGGAGTGAGTGACTCCCCATCCATTTTTCCCCCTTTGGCAGTGTCTTGCCTTGAGCTCACTTTGTAGCCCAGGCTGGCCTTCAACTCATAGCAGTCATTCTGCCTTAGCCTCCTGAGTGCTGGGATTATAGGCCTGCACCTTATGTCTGGCTAAATCTCCTTTTAAAGCCCATGTGCTTTATATGTATACTTTGGAGCTGGGACAATGTTAGAGACTCTAGGTGCTGTATATGTGGAGTATGCCTGCAATTCCAGCAGCAAAAGAGACTGAAGTAGGAGAACCAAGAGTCTGGAGCCAACCTAGGGAATTAGTGAGATGCTGTCTCAAAAAAAAGGTGGTGGGGTAGGTTGGGGATGTAGGTCAGTGCAAAGGGCCTGGATTCAACCTTAAATATGACCAAAAATAACCCCCAAATTTATGTATGTACACTCTTGTTATATTCTCTGTGGCATTAGTGTATAAGTACCATCTGAGACACTGTGTGTGATTTTCTTTTCTGAAGCAAACAGCACCATTTGCTTTGATTTATGTCAATTTTATAGTTTTTGTTGTGCTTAGCATGCATGAGGTTTGAGCTCTATCAGGTCCTGACCTAGATCCCCAGTCTCCCAAATGAGTGTATGGTGAAGGCTTAAATAAAATGAGACAAGTGGGATGATTGTAGGGCTCCAGAAGGGTCAAAATCCTTTAGCTGAGCTTGATACTCTGAGGGCTAAGACAAAGACTTCTCTGGACCACCCATTTTTATTAGATCAAACAACAAAGGGTGGGGAAACTGAGGAAAGCACACACAATGTGCAGGACCTTGGGAGTCACTTCAAGGACTCCTCCAAGTAATGAATCAAGTCAATTAAGTAGAACTATCTTATCATGAAGACATGGTACAAGTGAGACAGTAGGAGTAATTCTTATAGCTATAGTCTCTATCTGCTTAATTGATGTTTGAGCCAATTGTCCACAGCTGTGGCCTTATCTTGCCCTTTGAGGTATCTCTGGCCTCACAGGCCACTACAGGCCTCAGCCAGGACCAGTGATTCATAGAGGTTCACTTACTGTGAATCAGCTCCTGTTGCCAGGCAAGGGGCCGAGGCCTAGGACAGACTCACAGATGAACATAGAAAGCCAGTTAGTTAAATTTAAATCCTGCTCAGAGCCGCTTTCTAGTGGTCTCCAACATCTCTTCCCTTTTGTTTTTGTAACAACACCTGGATCAGGGTAAGGTGTGGTTGAATGTTGTCTAGGAGTCGCCTATCTTGGCTCCTTTTTGACAGACTATGAATACAAGAGAAACACACGGATTACTCCAAGTACACAAACAAAGCCAGAAGTGTGCCTTCAGATAGTTGAATGGATTTAATTGATCCAAAGCACCAGAAAATTTGTCCCAATCTTGAATTTGTTCGTCAAATTTTGGGGTTTTTTAAGACACTGATAACACCTCCTTGTGGAGAGCATCCATATCCATAGTAACATTTTCATGGGCAGCTCCTTGTACATGTTTTTTATATCCTCCCAAGGGTGCATAGATTTGTTATAAGGCAAGGGAGTTATGCAGAAATGAGTGGCCTTTTAAAGGCATTTTAATCCTTGTAATAGTTATAAACTCTCTATTTGATCGCCCATCCATAACACAGAAGTTTTTAGCATGCTACGCTGTGTCTGTAATTTGGCATCTATATTACATTGTATTTTCCATGTTTTATCAGCAGTTTTTTTTATTTAAAGAGAAAATTTTAAAAAACAACCAAACAAAACAGAAAGAGGGTAGCAATAATACAGAATTTCAAAGGGGAAAGGAAAAAAAAAAAGAACAACAACCACAACAAAAAAACAAAAACACTAAGAAATCGCCACTTGATAAGTTACATACTGTAATCATTGGAAATAGTTGTTCAAGTTACAAAATTAAAGCATACATTAAAGCAAACTTAAAGCATACAAAGTAGACATTCAAACAGTAAGACTGTTAACAGTTCTGCTCAACATTCTAACAAAAACAGTAATATGGTCATCTATCTTACACACTTAAACACACATGCAGTTATATCCTTTAGAGCACTTATGATTCCTCTCTTTTTTACAGCAGCAATTACATATTTTGGGTTTTATTACTCTTACAGTTCTTATTACTTTTTATACTAGAGACACAATGTGATATTTATAAATATTATTCTTATTTATTTCACTAATGAGGATAGTCTCAAGTTGTCCCCATTTCCCTATGGAGGTCTAAAGATCATCCTTTTTTATAGCTGAGTAATATTCCATTGTGTAAAAATACCACATCTTTTTCATCCACTCTGAAGTTGTATATTGGTTGTTTCCAAGATTTAGCTATTACAAATTATGCTGCTATGAACATGGGTACACATATATCACTGTGATATGAACTTTTCAGTTTTTCTGGGAAAATACCCAGGAGGGGAATAGCTGGGTTGAGTGGAGCTTCCAGTCCTAGTCTTATGAGAATTCTCCATACTGATTTCCATAGTGGTTGCACCAGTCTACACTCCCACCAACAGTGGAGCAGTGTTCCTTTTCCCCTCAGCCTCACCAACATTTGTTATCAGTTGATTTCTTGATGGCAGCTATTCTTTCTGGTGTGAGATGAAATCTCAATGTTGTTTTAATTTGCATTTCTCAAATGACCAGTGATGGTGAACATTTCCTCATGTATTTGCAGTTTGTATAACTTCATCTGAGAACTGTGAGTTCATCTCAGCTGCCCATTTTTGGAGAGGATCTTTGAATTTGGGAGTTGATGTTTTTCAATTCTTTATATGTTCTTGATATATGTTCTTTGTCTGAGGGGTTGATGGTTAAAATTCTTTCCCATTCTGTGGGTTTTCTTTTCACTCTGATGGTGATTTCTTTTGAAGTGCAGAAACTTTTCAATAATATGAGATCCCAGTTGTTGATTCGCTGAAGTGTTTCCTGTGCACTTTGCGTTTTGTTCATGAATTCTCTGCCTACTCCTATGTCTCCAAGATTTCTACCTACCTTATCTTCTAGTAGATTTAGTGTTTATGTTTTAATGTTTAGGTCTTTGATCCATTGAGACTTTAGTTTTGTGCATGGTGACAGGCATGGATCTAGTTTCAGTCTTTGCATGTGGAGAGCCAATTTTTCCAACACCATTTATTAAAGAGGCTATCCTTCCTCCAGAGAACATGTTTAGCCCCTTTGTCAAATATCAGGTGGCTGAGTGTCTTTGATCCTATACTTGCATCTTCTAATCTGTTCCATTGATCCTCAGGTCTATTTCTTTCACTATTTCACTATCACTGTGGCTTTGTAGTACAGTTTCAAGTCAGGAATTGAGATGCCTCCTGCCTTGCCTTTATTGCCCAAAATTGCCTTTGCTATTCTAGGTTTCTTCTGGTTCCAAATGAATTTTACGAGTGTTTTCTCTAGATCTGTGAGGTATGTCAATGGTATTTTGATTGGGATTGCATTAAATCTGTATATTTTTGGGAGTTTTGGGAGTATGGCCATTTTCACGATGTTGGTTCTTCCTAGCCAAGAGCATGGAACATCTTTCCATTTTCTAATATCCTCTCCAATCTCCTTTTTTAGTGTAGTATAATTTTCAGTACATAGGTCTTTTACATTTTTAGTTAGGTTGATTCCTAAGTATTTCATTTTTTAGATGTTATTGTGAAGGGCAATATTTCCATAATTTCTCTCTTGGTGAGGTTCTTGTTTGTGTACAGGAATGCTATTGATTTTTGAGCGCTGATTTTGTATCCAGCTACACTGCTGAGTTTATTACCTCTAATAGTCTTCTAATGGAGGTTTTTGGGTCTTCTATATAGCGTATCATGTCATCTGCAAATAGTGATAATTTAACTTCTTCCTTTCCTATCTTATTCCTTTGATTTCTTTCTCTTGTCTGATTGCCCTGGCTAGTGTTTCTAGAACTATATTGAATAGGAATGGTGATAGTGGACATCCTTGTCTTGTTCCTAATTTTAAAGTGAGAGCTTTCAGTTTTTGTCCATTTAGTATAATATTGGCTGTTGGTTTGTCATAGATGGCCTTTATAAGGTTGAGGTAGACACCATGTATTCTGAGTTTCTGTTTTTATCATGAACATGTGTTGGACCTTATCAAAAGGTTTTTCTGCATCTATTGAGATGACTATGTGGTTTTTGTTTTTGGCTCTGTTGATGTGGTGTATTACATTTATTGATTTGTGTATGTTAAACCATCCCTGCATTCCTGGAATGAACCCCACTTGGTCACAATGTATAATCTTCTTGATGATTTGCTGCATTCTATTTGCCAGTATTTATTGAGAATGTGTCTATGTTCATTAGTGAGATTGGACTATAGTTCTCCTTTTTGGTTGGGTCTTTTTCTGGTTTTGGTATCAGAGTAATACTTGCCTCCAGGAATGAATTAGGGAAGATTGCTTTCTTTTCAATTTCATTGAAGAGTTTAAGTAGTAGTGGCATCAAGTATTCTCTAAATTTCTTTCCTTTTTTTTTTTTTTGTTTTTTTGTTTTTTTGGTACCGGGGATTGAACTCACGGCCTTGTGCCAGGTAGGCACTTAAGTCACTGAGCTAAAGCCCAGGCCCTCTCTAAATTTCTTATAGAATTCAGTTGTGCAGGGGCTGGGGATTTAGCTCAGCAGCATAATTACCTGCCTTGCAAGCGTGCAATCGTGAGTTTGATCCCCAGTACCGATAAAAAAAAAAAAAAAAAAAAAAAAATCAGCTGAGACTCCATCAGGACCTGGGCTTTTCTTTGCTGGTAAGTTTTTTTTTTTTATTACATTTTCAATTTCAATAGCTGATACTGGATTGTTCAAAATTGCTGTATCTTCTTGGTTGAACTTTGGTAGTTCATATGTTTCTAGAAATCTGTCCATTTCCTCTGTGTTTTTCTCTCTATGTGAGTAGAGATTTTCAAAGTAGGTGTTCATGATTTTTTGAATTTCCATGGGATCTGTAGTAATTTTCCCCTTTTGGTCCTTATTGCATGAATTTGTGTCTTTTCTTTCTTTCTCTTTATAAGGTTAGCTAGAGGTTTGTCAATTTTGTTTATTCTCTCAAAAAACCAGCTTTTTGATTCATTAATTCTTTGTATTGGTTTTTTAGTTTTAATTGCATTGATTTCTGCTCCAGTCTTTACAATTTTCTCTCTTCTATGAGCTTTAGATTTAATTTGCTCTTCTTTTTCTAGAAGCTTGAGATGAAGCATTAGATTGTTTGTTTGTGCTCATTCTGTTTTCTTGATATGACAATTTATTGCTATATATTTCCTTCTTAAGACCACTTTCATTGTATCCCACAGATTACAATAGGTTGTTTCTGCATTTTCATTGAATTGTAAGTATTGCTTTATTTCTTCTTTAACTTCATCTGTAGCCCACTGGTTGTTCAAAAGGTTATTTAATTTCTATGTATTTATGCCAGTTTTGCAATTTCTTTTGCCATTAATTTCCAATTTCAGTGTGCTATGGTCAGATAGTATGCATAGGAAAATCTCAATACCTTTGCATTTACTTAAGAATGTTTTATGGGATAATATATGGTCTATTTTGGAGGATGTCCTGTGGGCAGCTGAGAAGAACGTGTATTCTGATGTGGTTGGGTGGAACACTCTGTAAACATCTACTAAGTCCAATTGCTCGCAGGTATGATTCAGTTCCATTATTTCTTTGCTGATTTTTTTTCTAGTTGATCTATCTCTTTGTGACAGTGGGCTGTTAAGGTCACCTGTAATAATTGTGTTGTTGTGTATTTGGTTTTTCATGTCCTTTAGTATCTGTCTTATATAGTTAGGTGCTCCTGTGTTTGATGCATATATATTTATAATTGTTAGTTCTTCATCTTGAATTTTTCCACTTACAAGTATGTAGTGACCTTCTTTGTCTCTTTTAATTGTCTTAGGTTTGAAGTTCACATTGTCTGCAAATAGAATAGTTACCTCTGCTTTTTTTTGGGTTCCTGTTGCATGGAATACTGTTATCCATCCTTTGACTTTTAATCTATGAGTTTCTTTTTTGAGTCAGATGCATTTCTTGTATACCGCATATTGTGGGATCCTGTTTCTTGATCCATTCTGTCAACCTGTTTCTTTTAATATGTGAATTGAGCCCATTTACATTTATAGATATCACTGATATGTACTTGCTTGACTTTGCCATGTTGTGTTACTGCTGTTAGTTTCCTGCTTTTCTCCCTTGTTACTTTCTTGCCCAGCCTGGTGATTTCTTTCTCTTGTTGCTCTGGAGATTGTGGTCATTTTTATCTCTACCTAGGATGTCCTTCAGTACTCTTTTTAAGGTTGGTTTGGTGGATATGAATTTCTTTAGTTTTTCTTTGTCATGGAAGTATCTTGTTCCTCCATTAAATTTGAAAGACAGTTTTGCTGAGTATGTCAGTCTGGGTTGAAAGTTGTTTTCTTTTAGGGCTTGAAATACTTCTCTCCAAGCTCATCTTAACCTGAAGGTTTGTGCTGAGAAGTCTGCTGTGATTCTAATAGGCTTTCCTTGATAGGTGAGTTGTGTATTTTCTCTAAGATCTTTTAGTATTCTGGTTTTATGCTGTATGTCTGAGATCTTAATTATTATATGTCTGGGTATAAGTTTATGTTGGTTATGACTGTGTGGAGTTCTATATGCCTCACTTATTTGTATATCTGATTTTTCCCCCATGTTTGGGAAATTTTCTGCCATTATTTCTGTGAACAGCTTAGCTATATCCTTTGCATTGTCTCCTGCCTCCTCACTAATGCCTATTACTCTAACATTGTTTCTCCTGGCATCATCTTGTAGTTGTTCATCAGCAGTTTTTGTCCAATTATCTGTGAAATGTACTGTCTGTACAGAATATGTGATGGCCACTGAAGAAATGGTCACATTGGAAATCAGAAGAACCAGAGAAACAATTCCTGCAATAATCAAAATAAGCATTCTTTTTGTCCTGTGTGTCAGACATTTTATTAGTGTATGTAGCAAATGTGATGTCAGAGAGTAGGACCATGTTTTAGTGAGATTTATGGGGATCTAAACTCCTGGCATGCAACCCAGTATTAATAATGTCTAACCATAAACAGCTCCTGGTATTACACAGTGGTTCAAGGTACAATTTGAACATTTGAAAGAATTAACATTCCAAAATACAGTACCATATAAGAATACATAAGGATTGTAAATGCAAATAGAAGGTTGGATAGTCCTATATTTTCATTTAAAAATTTTTCCATCATGTGATTTAAAATCCCTACCAGTTCATATGCTCCCTTTTATAAGAGGTAGAGCCAACTTTTAGAAAGACTGTTGTATTAGTTTTACTTGTGTACCACAGATTAAGCAAGGCATAGGGGTACCAAGCCCTAAGCCAGTGCAGTTTACATGTTGCACAAGTAGAGATTATTTAGTAACATTGTCTGAATATGTCCAATTTATGGCCCACCATGAGTGTGTGTTTTTTATCCTTTTAACAAGTTCTCCCCATGGGCTCCAATCAATAAATTCATATTGTCCTATTTTTCCTTTAATTCCTGCTTTGTCCTGACAAGCAGTCCAAGGCCAAACAGCTTTTTTATGAATCTGTAAGGGACTAATTACAGATTGGTAACTTTGGCTTCCATAAATCTGTTGCATCTCCTGGGGTAGGTGTAGATCCCAGGGTGATAACTACCAATTGCTCTAAAGTGTACCCCACCCATATTTGTGGGTGAGCAACATGGCAGTGGTTTTATTGAACCATAGCATCTTCAACACATAGTAGTGGAAAGACAAAATGTGAAGTATAATTAATAGTTACTTTGTCTGGCATATCAATAAGGATGACTGGACCAGGGATGGCATCTAACTTAGGACCAGTCATGTCTGGCTCATGATAAATCTCATGTCTGCTGAAGTAATGGGTCTGAGTAATGGTGGATTAGGGACATAAGTCCAATACTTAACTCCTGAGACAGGTGTTATACATACAGATGCTGCCAGCAGAGCCATTAAAGCAACCAAAAGATTTTCAGGGGTTGGTGGACTTCCCCTTCTGGTGACTATATCTCTAGCCTCACAAATCGTTGCTTGGATGTCATTCCACTGGATCACTCATCCTCTCTCCTGGTCTCTTGAGGGAGCTGGAGGTCGATTTTCTGGTTGATTGGCAGGTCTCTGGGCCCAGGTTGCCTGAGCAGTCACATAAGGGTGTCTTTAGCATTGTTTTTTTTTTTTTTTAATTTTAAAGAGAATAAAACAAAAGAGGACAGAACAAAGCAGATCAGAACAGAACAACATAAGCAACACAGCACTTTACAAGACAACCAGATATTAACAGTAGCTACCATAATGTCTCTTTCTTTGTAATAGCTGTGTATGGCTTCAAATACGCTAATATCAAACATAACAAAATGGTATAAAACCATTCAAGAGAATGAAAGCATTACAGGGTATTCTGAACCAAATAACAGAAAATGATCAATCATTGGCTACTATAATATCTCATTTTCCATAAAAATTTTGTTTATACTATCACATATATTAAAATCCCAATAAGACACAACATGATAGAATGGATGGTAATAAAAGAATAAAAGCATAGTAGGACTTCAAAGCAAGACAATATTAAATCTGCAATGGCTGCCATAATATTTTGTTTTCTTCAAAATAGCTGCTCATACCATCACAAATAATAAAATCAAACAAAACAGAATTTAAAACCATTCCAACTAATGAATGAAAACATTAAAAGGCTTGGTTTTGTCTCCCATCAATGCTGTGTATTTCTTGTGGATCTTTCACCTGTTAAGACAACAATTACCATCAATCACACTAAGCACAACAGTTATTCCTTTTAAATTTAGATCAGCCTTTCCCAGTACAAGACCAACTGTTCGTTCAGGTGAGGGACCCCAAATTCCTGTGGGAATTGGGGTAGGCTGGTCACTTCCAATGAGAGTGACTTTGCAAGCTGCAGGAAGATCTAATCCTGCAGTTTGAATCATTCCCCCTGGTGAGTGAGTTAACATCTCTCCAGGAGTCACCTCTGATGTTGTTCTCGAATTTTTGCTGGCAAGTTTGCACTGGATAAACCTGACTGATATTTTAACTAACAGGCCAGGCCTCCTCTATGGTTTTGCCTGCCTGAGGAAAGGCCCTCATCTCGTTTTTTGGCAGTGGTGTACCATCCTTATGGAATTTAGAATGACAATATTTGGCCCAATGCCTCCTCTTTTTGTCATCTCCGACAGAGTCCAGGTGTGGAACCTGAGCCCTCCTCACCAGAAGCACTTTTCTCTTGCCGTGCTGCAGCTGCAGCGTCTGTCCTATTAGATCCAACAAGAATTCTGCAATTTGTTCTAGTATGTCCCATTTTTCCACAATTAAAACATTTCATATTACTCCTTTTTTTTTTTTTTTTGAACCGAGGATTGAACTCATGACCTCGCGCCTGCCAGGCAGATGCTTAAGCCACTGAGCTAAATCCTCGGCCCTACTACTCCTTTTTTCCATTTGCAAGACCAGCCATAACCTGAGCCGTCACAGTTGTCTTATAAGACTCATTTCCAATGTCCTGACATGCTTGAATATATGTTGTTAAATCATTAGTTGACTTTACAGGATTTAAAGCCTGTTTACAAGTCTGATTAGTATTTTCATATGCTAATTTTAAAGTTAAAATGTTCACAGCTTCTATGTTTGATACCTGTCTGTGAACAGGTTCTTGTAATTTTGCCACAAATTGAGTAAAGGGTTCCTGGGGTCCTTGCAGAATATGTAAAAAGGACATCACCGGAGCCCCCTCCTCTGGAATAGTTGTCCATGCTTTTTTACTAATTCTTTTTTTTTTTATAATTTTATTTAAAGAGGAAAAAAAAACAAAATAAAACAGAATAAAGGGTAGCAACCATACA
>PVJX010025437.1:0-26907 GCA_004027295.1 Dolichotis patagonum | reverse complement strand
ATGCTATGTTTGATGTTGCATGTTTGCTGCCCTCAGTTTCTTTTGTATTGACCTCTCCTGGATCAATGTTCTCAGGGTTGGACGCTGGGGGTTTTTTCTTATTTCAGTCAATACAAAGTAGCAATCTAACAACCCAGATTCCAATAAGATCAGTCATAATAAGACAGTATAAGTTATAAAGGGCTTCAGATTAAGTTGACAGGAAAATTAGGGATGATTACCATAATATGTCCTCTTATTTTTGGGATAGCTGACCATGTCCTCAAGTCTAGTGTAAGTAGACAAATTGGAACAGCACATAATCCATCCAAGCAGAGTGGTTCTTCATGTTTTTGGTTCCTTCCATACATGTGCATAGTGTAATTTCCAGCCCCTTTTCTTGTTGGTTAGGGTTCTTCTGGAGCATGCAGGCTAGGAACTTTTGCCCTCTTCAGTCAGCTATCAGAGAATAAAGTTCAAGCACGGGCAGTGTGCGTTGGCTCCTCCCCTCTGGCCCAGTCAACCTTTGCAGGCCTTCACTGCATCAGTGTATGCCAATCTCAGGGAATTAATTTGCAGCGACTCACTGGGTCCCGGCCAGGGGCATGGCCCAGTCCAAGTAGATTCCACTAATCCGCTTGGCGAGGGGAACCACCAACTGTAGCCACTTCCTTATGGAGTTAGGGCTCTCCTGCCCAAATCCAACATGTCATCCAGTCAGTTTCCCCTTTCCCATGGGAAGGTCTTATTCCCATCACTCACCGCGTGTTGATGCCGGTCCCCAAGAACTGCTGGGCTCCCTGACCTCCGACTTCAGCGCAGCTGTGGTGTGAATTCACAGTGCCTCTGGGTGGGTCGCGTGCAGGGCCGGGGCTGGGGGAGCTGCACGCAGGGCTGTTCAGCTCCACGCTCTGGCGGCTCAAGCCAGTTACTTTGGCGTGGATTGGTTGGTCAGGTCTCTGACAGGAATTCAGGCGGCTTGAGGGCACCGTGCCCGCCAATCTTAGCTTCTCTAATGGTAGCCCCAGGACCTTATATTCGAGTGGTTTTTTGCACTTTAGTTTCTTCCTGGGTTGAGAGAGTCCATCTCTCTCTGTTTGGGTCTCTCCAGGGTGTTCTATTCTGGCATTTGAGCTGTCTCTCTCAGAAAGGGTCCTTTTCCTGCTACCTACTGGTCCACCATCTTTGGACTTCCTCGAAACATCTTAATTCTACACTAGGAATATCCCTAAAGCACAACCATATGGTGCTAGAAAGTAATTACAGTACAGATGTAATTGCTCCACATTTTTGAGATTGAAAGTTTTTGGACTTGACTAAAAATAGTAACAGAAAAAAGTAACAGTCGGTCAATGATCTCCAAAAACAGTCTGCCTAGGTAATAAATAACTGGGCTAAAGGGATCAGAGAGCCCTGCTTAGAAAGCTGGGCAGGAAATTGCAGTCAAGCCTATGAGGTTAGAGACCTCCTTTTTCCAAGCTGAATCACCAATTCCATCTGAATTGGTCTGTTCGTATCTCTTTGATCCTGTACAAAACTGAAAGCAAAATTTAAACAAATATGCAAAGGAAGGACTGCAGAAGGTGATATTTCTTTAGTATGGGAAGGGGACAACACTACTCTGTTGGTGTTGCATGGCCTGAAGGAGCAGAACATCCTTCCTTAGGAAGGTCCAAGTCCCCCAGCTCCCAGTGGAACCTGAATTGTTCATATCTGCAGACTGGAGCAGAAGTAAACAATCCAGTTCAGCCTATGCAGCTACTACTTTGTTATGGTTTGTTCTGAAATGTTCCTCAAAGGCCCATGTGCTGGAGGCTTGGTTTTCAGTCTGCAGCATTACTAGGAGATGGTGGGTCCTTCAGAAGGTGGTGCCTATAGGGAGGAAGTGAGGTCATTCGGGCCTGCCCTGGAAGAGTATTTGGAAGCCCCAACCTTTTCCTCTCTCTTTTTCTTTTCCTGGATGCCATGACAGAAACAGTGTCTTTTCCCCACACATTCCCGTCATGATGTTCTGCCTTACCACAGATCCAAAAGCAGTCAGGCCAACTAGCAGGGCTGAGGTCTCTGAAAGTGTGAGACAAAACACACCTTTCTTCCTTTTAAGTTGTTTTTCTCAGTGTTTTGCCACAACAATGGCTAGTTAGTCACATCAGATTGGCACACACATATATAATGTACATGCATGTAAAAATATACAGTTAAAGTATATAGTATGCTATAAACTGTGTTATAAATATTAAATCATCCAAAAACCCTAAATTTACATGTGATTGATCATTTTATAAGGCACCTTTAGTTTTAAATAGTTATTATAAGCTTTCTTTAAATAGCAGTATCACATTTGATACATCCAAAATTGGCACATTTATATTCAGACATACTCATCAAGAGAACATCTATTATGTGTATAAATTTTCATCAGTAAATAAGCTTCAGGGACTTACATATTTTACTTGCTCATCCAATTATGTTTTAGCAAAATTAATTCCGCAATTTATAGACAAATAATTGTATTACCTTAGATGGTAATTTGGGGGACAAGAACTGAGAATTCATACAAATGAGATGATTCTTCCACCACTTCTTCCCTTTGAGAGATCAGTAACTAGGTAATTGAACTATAAGGTAGAACTTAGCGGAGACATGAAATCAGGTTTCCTTTCTGTGCTGCTACCATATATGGCCCCTGACCAGAGAGTCACAGCCCTTGTGCTGGGTCCAGCCATGAATGAGTAACGCGGACTCTAGGCAGGATTAATCCAGCTCAGAAGCAAACATGTCCACTGTCACCTAGACCACCAATAGGCTGCATGGTCCAGCCATCTCCATGACCATGCTGCAGCCCTGAATGACCACCATGTATTATTCTCTGCATTAATACATTGTCAGCTGAAGTCCCAGTCGACCCCCAACACCAACACGTTAACTCACTTGTCTTTTTGTAATATGCACTTTGTCACTCTCAGTGGTAGCCCTCAGAGGATGTTTGTAATATGCACTTTGTCACTCTCAGTGGTAGCCCTCAGAGGATGAGGTGAAGGAGACAAAGTCTAGAGAGCTCAATGGGAAACAGTATGAGAGGAGGTTGGGTACTGAGACCAAGGGATGGGCCTGAGTCTAGGGAAGAGAAGGGGTGACAGGAAACTATTTATGACTAAGAACAGGCCCAGGACCTAGGTGGAGCTGTCTCATGCATTCACAGATTCTAGTGGGCGTGTGTGGACCATTATCAAGGCCCTCTAACCACCACAATATAGGAACTGTTTAGATGAGATGCATTAAAAGTGCAAGGGGACGTGCAGCTGCAACACTGCTGTTCCCTAGTTTGGCATCTGGAGAGGGAGAGATGGGAGACAAGGCCACTGCTGAAAACACAATGAGATTCAAACCAGCCTAACAGCTATTGAGCTTTAACTTGTTCAAAGCCCCTCATCTTGCATGTAGAGATTTTCCCAGCACTTGCCTTCATTTCTACAGCAGGACCTCTCACTGCCCCTGCACCCCAACAGGGCCTGTCTATATAGTTCAATCTGTCCTGAACTCACTATGTCATACAATCTGGCCTTGAACTCACTGTGATCCTCCTACCTCAGCCCCCTGGGTGCTTGGATTACTGGCATGTGCCACCACGTCTGGCCCTCTCTTGCTTTTGATTCGCTCTTCTTTTCCTGTTCCACAAAGAATACAGGCTTTGTTTGCTTCAGCGTGTCCCTAACTTTACTCACAGGAGCCACAGTGGCAGCGAGCTGATTCTGAGGCACTGTTCTAACAGGTGGGGAGACTGATCATGGCCACCACCCCTGGGAAGCATGTCTACCCACTTGGGGTGATCAGATAACCCAGCCTCTGGTTTCTGTTTCTGCTGGTGGTTGCTTCCAAAAGGTTTCTGTTATGCCTCTCTTCATTTCTATTGCTGACGACAACAGGGAAGGATTTGAAGAATGAGTTCAATATCTCGGCCATTTCGGACCCATCATTAATTTCATGCCAGTCTGATTTATTAGAGGGCCTGTTTCACTTCAGCATCTCTTTTCCCCTGATGCATTAGTAAAAATCCCTTCTGTTCCTTTAACCCTTTTTACCAGCATTATCTCTGTGCCTGTTTCCCAAGTTACATCCTACATTGTTTTGCTCACACTTTTTGTCTCCACATCTCAGCATAGGTTTTCCTTACCGGAAGAGCTACACAGGATCATTCCTCAAATCACAGAGGGAATTTTATGGGTGTTATGGGGTTTTTTTTCCTCTTGTGGTATTTCTTTTCTGACCTTTGATTATTCTACTAAGCAGTTGGTCTCCATCAGGTTTGGTCACCCTCTGTGGCACACACATGCCTCTTTGTATCTGTTCTTGGGGAGTCTCCATCCCCTGGGGCAGCCTGTGATCTTGGCAAATCAGCCCCGACTCCATGTTGGAATGGGAATGGTGGCCTGAAGATCATCATGGAGGGTCTGACTCATTCTCTGGGACAGACAGGCCAGGCCAGCATGGACACTCGTCTGCTGTGTTCTCTGCCTGCCATTCATAAGGACAAAGATACCACCAGTGTGACTCTGGGTCACAATGTGATACCACATTCAACTCTGGGTGTCCTTCAGGCAGAATCAGGACAAAACAGACACAAAGGTAAAATCTGCGCTTGCCCTGCCTTTTCTTGTTTGGCTGCTACAGAATGTGAGCAGTGTCCCTTCCTGGGTGGCTGCTTGGCAAGGGGGACTCCAGGAGCAATGGGTTGTGGACAAGGCTGGCATGAGCAGAGGGTTTGGAAACAGGGGAGGCAAAGCGTATCTTCCTGGCATGTGCCACAAAGCTGACCATCGCCTGCCCTGGTCTGCCAGGTGGCAGTAGCCAGATACACATCCTGCTCCAAATTCTTTCTTCCTGAATGATTCTAAAGAGACTTGGAAGGCAGAGGGGAGGAGAGAGAACAGACCCGTTCTATAAGTCCCTGGGTTGGAGTGTGGCATGGGGGAAGGGCACTTAGAAACAAGCTATTAAACAGGATATGAAATAGACAAATGTGACTGCACTAGAATGTTTTCTTCACTGAAAGTGACTGGAACATTATGAAATCGGCCCTAAATGTCACGAAGGGATGGGAAAAGGTGTGGTGGAAGGAAGTAGGAAAACCATTTTGCATTGGAGATTACGTTGAATTTAGCTGGCTCACACACTGGCTGCCTGTGTTCTGCAGGGCTGTTCCTTGGGGGAGGGCTATCTGGGCTGCCAGAAGTAATTCTGAAAGGGTTGGGGAAACTGGGATACCAGGTACAGAGACAGAATCGGAGGCCAAGTCCTTGGACCACTCTGGCAGAGGAATGGAGCTGGGAAGGGAGAGGAGAGTGTGTGCAGGGGTCAGCTACAGGCTGGCTGGGCAACACACAAGACACTGGAGTAGTGCAGCCAGCTGGGCAGAGGGTCGAGGCTGAACATCTGAACCCCTCTGAAGCCCAGGCCCTTTCCCTGGAACCAGGGACACTTGGACTAACCCATAAAGTGTGGCCTCCTCTCACCTACCAAGGGTAGCTTCTCATTCCTAAAGGATTCCTATTTAATCTCTACACTAACTATGTGCATGAAGTGGTACTATTACCATCTTCTACTGAGGATGAAAGATTGGCCCAGTGAAGGTGGCAGGGTAGTGCCCATGTTCTACTTATGTCTCCCTCCACAACACTGGAGGTCTTGCAAGTAAAGGTCTTCAGTAAGGATCACTCAATAAATTTGGAAGTGGCATCTAGGGGCTGAGCTTCTTACCCAGAGGCTCTACCCAGCAGAATCAGGAGACAGCAGACTTGTACCAGGGACCTTGCTCTGAATCTGTGTCCTCAGATGCTTAGACTGTGCATTCTCCCCAAGAAAGAGCAAAACTGCAGTGAACTGCACACTTGTCTTTAGTGATCATATGTACACATCAGGAAACACAAGTCACTTTACATGTATGGAGATGGGAGATTGGGCACTTTCTGACATGTCTCCTCCTCATCCCATGGTGGGCTGTGTACCCTGGCGTGGTCATCCTTCTTGTGGGACAGGCTCTAGCCTAATCTGCAGGCAGGGTCTGGACTCTAAATCACCTGTGCTTCAATAGGGAGGGCACACAGCAAAGGGGAAGGCTGAGATGTGTTCCTACAACTCCTCTGCTGAGTTGGCTTCAATGCCCAGGACTGCACAAGTCTAAAGTTTGTGGTGGGATTTAGATGACCACTAGACGGCATGCTTTTCCTACAGAAGTGTCTGGTCTGGCTGCAGGTGGAAGAATAAATTCCATACCATGAGGAAGTGGTGGGGAGCTCCAGTTAGCATGTTGTCAGCAGATCTTGGCATGACCATGCAGGGCCACCCGAGCAATGCCCCCTCTGTACTTGTATGGCCTGGCAAGGCGCCGGTACTGGTGGAGGGCAGCCAGGGCCATCTGGCCCTGCTCAGTGTGTGCAGCCTCTTTCTGAGAATCATTCAGGAAGTCAGCAAGGCAGGCAGTCTCAAAATGGGCCAGCAAGTCTTGGAAGGTGTCATTCATAAAATATGGAATCACTGAGGATGCAGGGAGAAGACCTAATGGAAATGACAGGTTCTGGGTAGAGAGCATGGATGGGATCCGGTCTCATTCATTCTGCTACTTATCTGGCACGGGCTGTGTGCCCATGAGCTCAGGCCAGGGGAGCTGATCTGATGGCAGGTCCTGGCATTAGCAGAAGCAAGCTCTGGCCAACGGCAGCAACTTTGGAAAGGCCACCACATGTGTCTTTACAAACACCGCTTGATTTCCTAGTGACAAAATGCAGTGCAGTCTCAGCCTAAGAGAAAGGCAGGCAAACTTTTGTCCTAAGTCTATTTTTAGGCACAAAAGGGCCAGTGGCTACTTCTGACCATGCTCCAGACTCCAAGTTTATGGAACAATCTTGCAAGGGGAGGTAGAATGCAGAGAAGGGACAGTGACAGGCAGGAGGCATGATAGGACATTTGATGTGATAGGATATTCAAGTCTACCAGGCAATGTATGTCCGATCTTTGAGTGCTGTGGTGTGTGCTGCAGCTGCCTTCCCACTCTAGAGAGGGAGCAGTTGACAGGAAGACTAATGGAGGATCCACTGAGTTAGAGCCATAGGAAAGAGCTCTCCTATTATTGTTTATGTCTAGATGTTGCCGCAAAGCCTCATGCAATCATAGGTGGGGCTTTTGGGAAGTGATTGGGTCACGGGGGCATGACACTCATCATTGGATCAATCCACTGAGGAATTTATAGTTAAATGTGATGTTGGAAAATGAATCTTGCTTGGAGGACCTGAGTCACTGGGGGTGTCGCTTGGAAGATTATGTTTCCCTCCCTGCTCCTCTGATCTCTCTCTCTTTCTTGCCACCATCCCATGAGCTGTCTTCTCTGCCATGTCTCCTTGCCAATTATGAACTGAAGCTCTTATGAACTGTGGGCCAAAATAACGCTTTCCTTCTCATAGCTGTGTGTGTGTTAGGTATTGTGTCTCAGTAAAATGAGAAAGCAACCAAGATACTTCCTGAGCAGGGCTCCCTCTCCAATTACTGGCCCTGTCTCACATAAACTGCCAGGTCACTTTAGAGTGAGTCTTCAGTTGCCTAAGCTTGGGAACAGAGGGCAAAGAAAACCTGCCAGGGACAAGGTTCACTGGTCCCAGGTAGGACACTGAGTTTGCCCTCCCCACCAAAACAGGCCCCTCTCCTCTTGTTTCTTGTAATTTGAGTTAGGGCCAAGGGACTCGAGTGATCCCCTCTTTTAAGACTTCTGTCTTTAAGTCTGAGGTAATTTTGCTTCCACATTGGATCGAAACACATTGAATCAAAACAGAGAATATGCAGTTTGCTTAAAGAGGTGCATGTGGCTGGGGATTTACCTCAGTGGCATAAGCGCCTGCCTTGCAAGCATGCAGTCATGAGTTCGATCCCCGGTACCGGTTTAAAAAAAAAAAAAAAGAGGTGCATGTGAAGCATTCTGGCAACAAGGTGGAGGGAACAAGGCATGCTGGAGAAGGTGCACTGAAGACCTTGCCCTTGAATGTTCAGGCCCTGAGGTGCCCTAGTATATGCTCTAGCCTTGGGTGCTATGAACCTCCCTAGCAGCTGCCACTAAATTCACACTGACTTAGCTAGTAAGAATGTTTCTCAGGCCAAGTGACCCTGGACTGAGACAGGAGGTCAACCTTGTTAAAACATCCTGGCAGTATGACTAGAGGATCTGGAACTGAGGTGAGTCCAGCTGCCCTCCTATCTCACTTACCAAGTCCCCACATGCTGAGAGCACTGGACAAGGCACTGGAATGATATGCTCCCCCTATGTTGCACTGTACACCCAGGTATACAGTGTTTCCTCCCAGCACCCACTGGAGCTCCTGAAGAATGAGGAGGTATCAGACTGTCTTCCCTTTAATCAGCTGACACTTGCCTTCACATTTTATCAGTGAGGCAGTGCTCCGAAGACGACTTGGATGGGAAGTGGGTGGAACTGACAACAATCACATTTATTTATATACTTCTCCCTTCAGTTGGTGGATCTGGAGGAAATATTTTGAGCTTTACTTAGTGCAAAGCACTATGGGGATAATTTGATGTGTGGTATGCAGTTTGCAGAGGGAAGTCCCCAGCCTCCCCAAGATTGCTCCAATTTTGCACTAACTAAATAAATAAAAATCAAACACCTGCCACAAGCATGATACTGCCTTTGCACTGTCTCATGTGTCCAACGCTGGATTGAAGAACAGAGGACAGCACAGCCACACAAGGGTCACAGACTGGGAGTCCCCCAAAGTATGGGTGCTGCCTGCTGCTTCCTGGTCTTGCCCAAGGCATCCATGCTGCTAAGACCAAGTCTCCCAGCTTCTCTCTTCTGGTGATTTTGATTCGGTGCTTCATGGCCACACTGAGAAGGGAGAGTTTGTCTATATGACTTCTCTACTGTTCTGAGGCATTAGATTAAAACAGACATCGGTTCAAGCACCCAAGTTATTTATTGAAACTTGAAGTTTATTGACCCTTCAATTCTCAGACCACAATACAACCACGGAGTAAAAATGACTCGCGAGCCCTAATTACTAACAATGGCAAAGAGAGCCCTCCCCTGTGAGAGCCTTTGATCCTAGGCCTGCTGTCCTCCTGCCGGAAGGTTACAGCAGCTGCAGGCATTGTAGGTTCTGGGTGGCTGCAGGCTGACATCTGGACAGGATTTTGCAGTGTGCTGGGTTTGTTCTGAATCTGCCACTCGTACCCTCTGATCAGCATTCTGCCTCTATCCTTTACCCACTGTGGCTGGGGTCACATGGAATATCAGACACCCAGAGGATGCGTCCACCTTCATTTTGCCCTTATTGGGACCCAGCCTCAATTCAACAGTGGGGCTGCCCTTTCATTTACATCCCCAATCCCCATCCCAGGTTGGGGCTCTGGAAAGTGGGTCCTGCCTTGCTTCCTATGCTTGGAGCTTCTTCAGTTTCCCCAAGTCTACAATTTTCCTTTCTGGTCTGTTCAAAATTTCTTTTTTAGGGTGGAAGATCTGCCTCTTGTGGATGTATCTTGCAGGCTCTGAGCCCTGCTGCCTGCTAGGCCCCATCCCCATGCTCTGACTTTGTGAAGCAGTACCATCTTTGGGGATTCCAGATTGAACTCCCTGGCCCAGTGCAGTTGTTGGTACTGGAAGCTTGGCTCTCCCTGTGCCAGATTCCCTCTGCTTTCCCTGCTCTGGTCCAACTTGCTGTGCTGTTTATTGGTGTTGGTCCTTCCTTGCTGAGTTTGTCTAAGATCAGTCAGGCTCAAAGGCAGGTGGATGTGTAGTCTCCTGAGGATACAACTGTTTCTAGTTTTGCTTCTGAACTGGATGGAAATTTCAGAGCCAGAGCATGTAATTAGGGCCTGGCACTTCTGCTGTTTAAACCAAATGTATGGCTTTATGAAGGAAAGAAGACAGGAGGGTAAGAAGTAGAGGAGTAGAAATGGGAAGGTACTGGACCCATAACCCTTCATTTTATCCTTTAATGCCCCTCTTTGGCCCTGTCAGCTCTCTCCTGCAGAAGTCACCCTGAGGTCACCAGGTAATTGGAATTCTTTGACTACTCCCCTCCTGCAACCTGCCACAGTGTATCAGTCCATTTCCCATTTTGAGGACAAATCACCCTTAACCTAAAGCAGGAAAAGTTCATCTGCTTCACAGTTTCAGAGGTTCTAGTTCATGGTATGCTGAGTTCAAGACAGAAACCTCATGGCAGAAGCATAAGGCACAGCAACGACACTCCATCTGTGGCAGGCAGGAAGCAACAAGAGAAGGTAACCATGGGAAGAAAACACCCTTGCGGGTCATACCCCTCTAATGACCAGGCACCATCTCCTAATAGCCCATTCAGCTATAAACTCAACCTTGGGTGAATCCCCACCATCCATTCACTTGCCAAAGTCCCATCTCTGAACACATGAGACACTGGGAATACTGAGATCTAAATCGTAACCTGTGACCTCCTGTGCTATCTGGAGTCAGTCCCACCGTGTACTCTGAAGGCCTCTTTGTATTTCTCCCCTCTGGTGTCTGAGGCCACCTGCTGCAGCAGAAGGTGACATGGCTTGAAACCCAGCCCTAAAAGTACCTGTGGATCTTAGGCACAACACTCAACACTTTCAAACTCGATTTCCCCCTCTGAAAAGAGGGTACCAGTAGCGTATACCTCACTGAGTTGCTGTTAGAATTCAGTCAATCACATTCCTATCTGGTGCTTGAACTAGTGCCTGGCCCACAGCAAACACTCTGAGCGCTCCTATTGTCATTACTTTCTCTGCCCTAGCTGATTTTTTTCATCATTTTACCACCAGCTCTGGCCATCACACATTCTCTGCTATCCTTCACCCAAGTAATAGTAGCCTGATGCCCCGCTCAACTCCAGCTCAGCTCTGAGTCAGCCTCCCCGCAGATGGGGTCCACACACAGCAGGCAGGGAGCAGCTGGTCCTGCAGTGGACTTCAGCCATACTTGGTGTTTACCCAAAATATTTGTCAAGTTTCTGCTCCTTGATGGAACAGATCTGGAGACAAAGGCAGAGCCCAGGCTTTGCTCTGCTATGGTGACCCCAACTGCATGATACTCTGCCCTGGTGGCCTACACATCACCAGTGCTGCTGACCCAATTATACACCCCAAAGAGGTGTTTGCTGGTATCAGCATGGTTGCTGTGATCAACAAAGAGACTATGATGTGCAGGACTTTCTGGTTGAGTGACTTCATGGAGTCAGGGAACTAAAGAAGGATGATATTTATCTTGAAGAATTCCATTAGAAGAGGCTGTTACTCCAATCAATGAAATGAACTCATCTTAAATTGGTTACTAGGGTCCAAAATTCCCTGCCCTTTGTGAGAGTGCTTCATGGATCAAAGTAGAGAAACGTAATAAAGCCACAGCCTGAGGGGGGATTGTTCTCAAAGCCCCACTCTCATCAGTTAATCAGAGGCTCTCCTTGAGGCCACAGTGTCACAATAATTTGGGTCTTTGAAATGGAACCAATATTTTTTGGCGGGCAAGATAGGGTCTTTTCTTTTTTAGATATATTTTTCTGCAGCCTACACCAAATCAGGGATGCTAACAGGTCGTGAGTTTAACTTTGATTTCCTAAAGTGGTTGCAGGTTGCGGCACTTTTGCCAGCAGGCAACAATTAAGCAGGTTGGGTAAGGCAGGGACTTGTGCTCAAATGAAATTAGGAGAATCGGCTCTGTGGGAAGTGTGATTCATGCAGAGATCTGAGAAGTGAACCTGAAGACTAATGAAACTCAGTTTCTTTAAACACTAAGCTAATAAGCCCCCTGGCACCTGATTGGTGCTGCCAGAATTTTCCAGCTCTTATCATAGAAGGAGAATCCAAAAGCTGAGTCTCAGCTCTCCTATGTGTATGGAGAACATTCATTCCCTTTTATCTTCCTACTGAATCCACATGAACACGTCCTTAGAGATTTTAGGGGGAAATACATTATAAGATCTCTCAACTTTTGTCCTGATGGAATGGCTTCATGGCATGTGGGTCTTCACCAGGCAGTGCCCAGGAGTTCCAGGCTTAGAGGGGAACCAGTTTCAAGAGCAGTATCTCTACTCAGAAAGCACAGAATTTACCAATCCAGTTTGATTTTAAAGGACCAATTTTGATTTCAAAGGACCAATTTATAAACTAATACAGATAGAGCATCCCTAATCTGAAAGTCCAAAATCTGAAATATTCCAACATAAAAAGTTTCATGTCAGTGCCCAGAAACATTCAGATTTTTAGAACATTTTGGTTTGCAGATTTCTGGATTCAGAATGTTCAACTAGCAAAGTCTAAGCAAACAATCCAAAATATAAAATACTCCCAAATTTGAAACACTTCTGGCTCCCAGAATTTTGGAAAACAGACACTCAAACCTGTGTAGGGAGACAAGGTAGGGGCAGATGCTGCCCATCTACCTGAGGCATCATTGCCTTTCCTGGCAGTAGGTTCAAGAGGCAGTTAACAGTCAGGATCAAAGGTTGCAGCATGTGCAAAAGAGTAAAGGCAAACTTGGAAATTTTTGAGAATGGTCATTCTAACCTGTGTTCACTGAGCCATTGTGCCATAATATGCTGCACACAATCTGTATAGTGACTGCATCACAGCTACACCTCTGTCTCGTATTGCCTGTTTTATCCTAAGGCCACTGTTGTGCAAAAGGATCAGACTTGGAATTGATATAGGGGAAAGAAACTCCCAACTACTAGATGTCAGGTACAAGTTCATGTTCTCTAAAAACTAAAGACAGAATTTTAGGAACAACAGAGGTTAAGAGCAAAATATATTTATTGGGGAAAGAAAGCTTCTGTCTGAGAGAGAGAGACAGAGAGAGAGAGACAGAGGGAGAGAGATGGGGTCTCGAGTGTGTTGCCAAAGACCCTGCCTTTTCTAGGGGCTTTTAAAGAGCAAAACCATGAGGTGAGGCTGGTCCAAGATAGGGAAAAATGGAAACTCGCAAGGTGGGCATGAGGTGGGATGGAACTATGGTCAACCAATATGATTACAAGAATAATTGCTTCAGTAATATTGACTGAATCAGGATCAAATGGGAAAGCAAGTCACGTAGCTAGCGAGCACAAATACAGAACAGGGCCTTTGCATGTAGGGGGTTGGGTCAGTGGCTCTTCCTGGCTTCCTTAAGGTGATCAATACCTATATAGAACATTAATCCCTGATGTGTATCCTTAGTATGTGGGTGCATTCATTGCATCTTGGATCTTGAGATCTGGCCCTCAGTGGAGGTGTCTGTCTCCCTCACAGTTCCAATGTATCTGTCTTTGGCACTGGCTCCTTTGAGGGTCCAGCACTATCTGATGGCCTATAATTTTTATCTGACTTAGCTGTATGTGACATTCACCTGACTACTGCCTCAGTTCTCCTAAAAATAGTACAAAACCAATCCCTTCAAAATGAGAAGTGAATTTATTATACACTGGAGATGCCTTAGGTTGGGTGTTGGGACTTGATTCTTTCTAGGGAAAATCCTGATTGAGACATTGCCTTCTCTTTCAAGTATTGGGAAAATCATTTATTTAGGAAAAATCATCTTTTCAAAGCTCTAGGATCCAGCAGGGATGTTGGGTTTCAAGTGAAAGAGGTCATCTCAAAGAAGTTCAGGCCCCAGGAGGGTGCAGAGGTGACTGGGACCCAAAGAAGGCTTTCTAAAACAGTTTCTATCTTTAATTCCGGGAAAGAACACCTACATGCAGGAAAAAACAGCTCCAAGTGTTCTTAATGTCCTATGGAACTGGTTGCCTCCCTGAAATTTCTGTGGCTTCTCAGGGATTTCCATGCTCAGACCCTGGCCCTATTGGCTTATCTTCCCTGCATACTGTTTTCCGTTTTCAGCTCTTATTTCTGCCTCGGTGTAAATAAAACATGGGGCTCACCCTCTCTCCTCCAATCACTTGAATACTCTGACTGATATCTCTATATACACTGACCTGGAAGAGAACCAAAGACTGAAACTTCAGTAATTTATGAGAAAACAGACACCCAGAATCTGAAAGATTTGTCCTTATGCCATGCAATCTTCTCCCTGCCCTTTCCAGTCCTGTAACCCTCCCTTCTTCACCAGTCCCTGCCCTGGTATCCAGCTCGGAGCTCCTTTGCACATTCACAGGCTATATTCAGCTCAAGCAAAAAAACCAATCACTTATAAGGGAAGGATTACATTTCAAATAGGCAACTTCTTCTTCCTCAGGCTGTGGCAGAGAATCTGAAGGAGGAGTTTCTTTCCAATAACAGAAAATAGATAAAACCGTTTCTATCTTTAATTTCAGTTGGAAAATGACTTAATTAATTTGGCTTGGTGAAAAGATAACGAAGTCAGAGTTAGAGATGCAAATTCAATCTCCCAGGTGGAGAAATTACTTACCCACATAGTTCTACCTCTGTAAAATATAAGTCATAGTAAGAAATGCTGAGAGTTGTTATAGCATAGTGCCTGTGTCATGACAGGCATGCACAAGTGCCAAAGAGTTTGGTTTGTTCCTAAAATACTAAGTTTACAATGAATACATTTTGAGTGTCAAAGCCTAAAAACACTGTAATTGCTAAATAGTGACATAAGCAGCATGCTATCATGATGTGGAGTGAGTTGAACATAATAGAATTCTTTTCCTCTAAAATAATTCTTTTCCTTCATTGAATGAATTTTTAAAAGCCTCCAAAATAAAACAAAAAATGCAATATATAGACAAACCAGCCATCCCTGTCTCCTGCTCTGTCTAGCAGGTTAACTTAGCATTTCTT
Organism: Dolichotis patagonum; assembly: GCA_004027295.1. Classification (NCBI taxonomy): domain Eukaryota; kingdom Metazoa; phylum Chordata; class Mammalia; order Rodentia; family Caviidae; genus Dolichotis; species Dolichotis patagonum. Next base: position 12,150 of record PVJX010025437.1, on the reverse strand, counting down.
AGACAGATAGGGAGGGACCTTGTACCCAAGGATCACAATCACGTTCACATGATCATTTGTCCACGGTGGATAATTCTCTAGGATGGGCTGAATGGGAGGGGAGCACTTGTGAAGGAGGGCAGTATGGGGAATGAGGAAGGCACAGGGGAGGGCCATGAACAAAGGAAGGACAGGGGAAGAACTTGAGAGACTTAGTGGGCAGAATACAAGTGCTTCAAGTCTCACCTCATGTATTTTTAAACCATCTGAATGAATCATAGGGAATACATCTTAGAGAGGTTAGAGTTTGTCTTTTATATGATTCATCTGGCAATGTCAGAAATATACCTTATTGTCTTACCTCAGGGTTATCTTAACTCACCAGCCCTGTGTTACACCTTAATTTATAGGGATCCTGATTGCCTTTCTTTCCTACATGGCATCACACTGGTCCATTACATTGATGATGTTATGCTGATTGGGCCTAGTGAGCAGGAGGTAGCAACTACTCTGGATTTGTTGGTACAGCACTTGAGAGCCAGAGGATAGGAAACAAATCCAACAAAAATTCAAGGTACTTCTACCTTGCTGAAGTTTCTAGGAGTCCAGTGGTATGCAGCATGTAGAGATATTCCTGCTAAGGTAAAAGATAAGTTGTTGCATCTGGCTTCTCCTACAACCAGGAAAGAGGCACAATATTTTGTGGGGCTATTTGGATTTTGGAGGTAACACATTCCTCACTTAGGTGTCTTTCTCTGGTCCATTTACTGAGTGACCCAGAAAGCTGCTAGTTTTGAGTGGGGCCAGAACAAGAAAAGGCTCTGCAACAGGTTCAGGCCACTGTGCAGGCTTCTTTGCCCCTGGGGCCATATGACTCAGCAGATCCAATGGTACTTGAAATATCAGTGGCAGGTAGAGATACTATTTGGTGTCTCTGGCAAGATCCCATAGGTGAATTGCAGTAGACGCCTTTAGGTTTTTGGAGCAAGGTTCTGCCATCATCTTCAGAAAACTACTCTTTCTTTGAAAAATAGCTCTTGGCCTGTTACTGGGCCTTAGGAGAAACTTAGTGCTTGACCATGGGACATGAGGTCATGTGACCTGAATCACCCATTATGGCCTAAATTATCTGATCCACCAAGTCATAAGGATGGATGTGTGCAGCAACAGTTCATCTTTATGTGGAAATAGCATATTCATAATTGATCCAGATCAAGTCCTGAAGGTACAAGTAAATTGCATGAGGAAATCTCAATTGTTGAGAAGAAACAGGAGAATATAAAGGATGGCCTGAAGGCATCACAAAAAGCAGCAAATCTTGAACCTTTGTGGTCTCAAAACTGTAAAAGACTTTGCTTTGTGACAAAAGCTGCAGAGCCCTATGTTCCAGAATGGTGGAGGTGGCTGCACAAGGTTCCAGAATGGCAGCACATAGAGAGTTTATTACTCACAATCAGATTCAGAGTGCTCAATGCTCCAGGCACTTGATTCCTACAGCCAAGAGAGAAGAAAGGCTGGCTACTGCTCTAGTTGGCAGCAGACTTCAGTATCATCCATGTGCTTCTGGTTTCGGTGTGTACAGAATTTAAGGATTCTGAGGTTTAAAAAGCTTCCACCCCAATTTAGGTAGGCCCAGGAGGTCAAGCAGTGTGCCCCTGAGAGGGCAATGTGTGAAGCTGCGAATGTGAAGCCAAAGGTGGAGTGGAGGTCCCAGAAGTTCGGAAAAGCCAAGAGTGTGGATCGTCTAAGAAAAGCTGCAAGGAAGGAGCAAAGCCAACCCAGGAGAAGAAGGCATGGGAGATACATCCACCAAAAGTGCCGTAGGGGTGGGATCACCAAAGCCAGTTGGAGCTCACAATTTGCTACAGATTGCTTCAGATGCTGGATGTGGAACTTCAGGACTTAATGTTTGCCCCCCTGGATTATGGACTTGCTTTGGTCCCAATCCTTTGTATCCCTATTTTCTCCTTTGGAATAGTAATGTTTATCTTGTGCCATTAAATGCTGGATATGTTTAACTTCGTTTTAATTTATACAAGAGCTTGCAGCTAAGTTTACCTTACATCTAGAAGGAGACTTAGGACTTGGACTTTTCAGCAATGCTGAAACTGTTAGAACTTTGGCAACTCTTGCAGATGGAGTAAATGCCCTTTGCATAAAGGGATGTGCATGAGTCTTTGAGGGGCCAGGGAAAAAATGCTGTGGTTCCAATATAAAATAATGTTGATAGACTTACTGCTGGTTTTTAAGGGTTGTCAAACCTGTGTTATAATGTTCTGAGTCATGAAATGATAAAAAATAACAATATCTTTGTATGTGGGGACAAATTTAAATAAATGTGTCTGGTAGCCAAAGTGACAAGGGGGTAGATTGTTATGGTTGACACAATGTGTCAACGTGAGAAGTTTAAAAGTTTAACTAAGAGACTCAGCAGGGAGCCAAGATCCTTAATTTGTAAATATCTTTATCCTGTGCAACAGGAGGTCACAGAGGTTTTGTGATTGCTTCACCAGCCCTGGGGTGGGAGGCTGGGTGAAGTGGCTTGCATACAACATAAGGGAGGAAAAAAACGTTTGCTCTTCCTCCTCCATTTTTCTCTGGTTCCTTTTCTGTCTTCTGCTCCTTCAAGTGTTGCCCCTGTGCCGTGTCACCCTACCTTGGAGCCACCTAATTATGGACTGAAACATCCACACAAATTGTGAGCTAAATAAACCTTTCCTTCCTTAACTTTGGGTGTCAGGTATTTTTTCCCAGCCACAAGAGGAAAATAACCAAACAGGCTGCATGAGAAGGAAGCACTTGTGGAGGTGGGTAGTATGGGAAGTGAGAAAAGCACAGGGGAGGGCCATGAGCAAAGAAAGGACAGGAAAAGAACTTGAGTGACTTAGTGGGCATAATATAAGTGATTGAAGCCTTACCTCATCTATTTTTGAATCATCAGAATGAATCATAGGGAATGCATCTTAGAGAGGTGAGAATTTATCTTTTCATGATTTATTTTAAATTTATTCACATGGTGTTTGTGTTTGGAGGGGAGGTGCCTACCAAGGAGAAGAGCCCCTGGGTAGCTTGTGTCTGATCCCATGCAACTACACATGGGAGGGAACCTCAATCCAGGCAAAGAGCACATTCTGGCCTGGCTTTGGCTGCATCTGAATCCTCCTGATTAGTGCCCTGCTGTCTTTGTCTCCAGGAGCAGGAAAGGGTGTCTCAGGGTGCAGAGAGAGAAAGCAACTGTCCAGGACACTGATGGTCAGTGATAGGGTTTTTGGTGCAATGAAACAGAAAAATATGAGATAAAAATGGCCTTTATTCCAAGGATGTGGAGAGAAGTCCATGACTATAGACAGCCTGGCATTCTCTGACTGGAACTTGTGGCATAGGGTACACGTATAACCTCCGACCAGGGGTGGCGCTTAGGGTGGGCATTGATAACGCACAAGTTACTGATTGGGACTCCTTTTCATGCCACTGGGAAAGGAAGTTGTCACAGGGGAAGGAGCAGGTGACCTCAAGGTAAACACGCTGTTTGGTCCCGCCTCTCAGCTGTGGGGGTCCCACCTCCCACCGAAGTTTAAATATTTTAGGGCAAAACTCTTTCAGTCAGCAACTGATGACTCACAAGAGGCCCACTTGCAAGTACTGCTGAACTCACATAGGTTTATGAATTCTTCATTCTCATGGAACTGAGAATCCAAGCCCTTACCCACAGATCCCAAGTGATGCTGGCAGGGAAGTTCTTTCCACACAGTCAAGCAGCAGCTGCAGGTAAAAGGGGGACCCAAGCAAACCAAAATAGCATTATAAGGGCCTGAAAAGTAAATTCTAATTGAAATCACAGCCATCAAAGTACATCAGAAACTGCTAAACTTAAACACAGTGATTGCATACTAAAATGAAATATTTAAATGATTAATCATCTCCCAATTTCATAGTCAAAATGGTCAGTATACAATAAAAAATCTATGGCAATAAAATAGGGACATCACAACATGAGTACAGAAAAGCAATGCACAAATTCAAACACTGAAATGAACAAGATGTTGGAATTATCCAACAAGGATTTTTAAAGTAGCCATTATAAAAATGTTTCAACAAATAATTGAAAATTCCCTGGAAACAAGTTTAAAATTATATTCCATTTACAAAGAAATAAAAGTCATAAAAATATGTATAAATGATGACTGAAAAACACAATATCAGAAATAAGAAATTCATTGGATAACTTCAATAGTCAAGGTAACAGGAGCTGTACTTAGTGAACTTGAGGACAGAGCAACAGAACTTACAGAATCTGAGCAACACAGGGTGAGAAAAAAAGAGCAGGTTCATTGGAACCATTAGAACAGCAGAAAAGAGCTAACATTTATTTCATCAGTGTTTCAAGAAAGAAGAGAGACAGAGCTTGTGACTGAAAAAGTATTAAAAGAAATAATGGTCCAACTTGCAACTATGGCAAAGGAACATAGACCTACAGAATCAAGAAGTTGAGAAGACTCCAAGTAGGAAAACTCAGAGAAGTCCACAATAAGAGTCACCATAATTAAAATTCTGGCAAAGAAACTATCTTGAAGCAGGCAGGGAGACATAGCATGCTGTCTGTGGAGGAGTATTAGCTTAGATGGCAGCAGGTTCCTTTCTTAAACCATGGGGACCATGTGTTGTTTAAGTGCTGAAAGAAAAGAACTGTTAACTGGAGATTCTATGTTTGGTAAAGCTACCCTCCAGGGAGGAAGGGACCAGGAACAAGTTCTCAGGTGAAAGAAAGTGATAGCTGAAGCAAAAACTATCTCACTGCCTGGTACTAATGACCATCCATCACAGGTGAGTGGGAAAATGAGGGTGTCCAAATGGCAATTCACTAAGAGTGGAAAGATTACTGATCTCAGCAGACTTTGAAAGTCACACATGTAATGTGGTGATACTCAGAGTCACCATTAAGGAAACCATGCAGCAATAGACCCCCAAACACTATAAATGGGTCAAAATAGAATTCTAAAATATAATCCAGTAACCCACAAAAAGGCAAGAAAAGAGGAAGAGAAAAATGAAATCTAGAGGAAACATGCAGAAAATAAATAATAAATGGTAGTTGTACCAATGATTATCTTAAAAGCAAATTGTTCTGGTTATAACCATTATAAGACAGAAACTAGGAAAGTTGATTAAAAACATGATCAAACCACATGTTAATTACAAGAACTCATTCCAATGATACAGGTAGACCAAAAATAAAAGCATTCAAAAAGATTGAGCCAGAAACATTAAATTTTTTAAAAGCAGGAGTTCCTAATTAATATTAGATGAATTATATTTCTCACAAAAAAATTCAGACAAAAAGAAACACTAACAATGATCAAAGGATTAGTTTACCATGAAGACATAATGATTTTCAATATCCATGAAGCAAGAAAAGATAGAGCTGAAAGGAGAATAGAAAATGTACAATTGTCCTTGGGGATCTCAACCCCTAAACCAATGGGACTACTCATCATAAAGCCAATAGGCCACGGAGAAGCTGAACACCACTGTCAACCCGCAGATCCACTCTACATATATTAAACATTCCACCCAGGAAGAATGCAATGCACATTTTCTTCAAGTGTCCATATGACATTCACAGTAGTACTACAATTTCTTTTATCTTCTTTCTATATTTTTTCTATCTCACAGGGAGGGAGTGTTTTGGCCATTACACTGTCCTGTGTTTTACTACCGATAGCAGGCATAGAAAACTATGAGTGATAAAATTTCATAGAAGTAAATACATGTACACTCACCCACCAAAGACTATGGACCTTACATAAATGAAATCTAAGAGCAGCTGGTTGTATTAATGCCAATATCCTCATCGTATTATACTAGTGCTTTGAGAGATGTTCCCCTTGGGAGGCTGGTTGAGTAGCACATATGGTCTTTCTCTATTACTTCTTACAACTGTTTGTGAATCCATAATGATCTCAAAACAAAAAAGTTTAATTAAAAATATCATTTGGGCATATTTAAATGGTTATTTTATCAAAATATTGGAGGAAAATCACAATGAGAGGAATGCTAACAGAGTTTTTCAAAGTGGAATCAGGTGATCTAGGGGAATAGTATTTATGGACTGTATTAATTTGGGTTCTCCAGAAGAACAGAATCAATAAAAAATATATGCATAATTATGCAAGGGGATTTATTAGGTAGGCTTACAGGATCAGAGGTAGAAGAATCCACAATGTCAGTTGTAGTCAGCAGTTGTGCAGAGAACAATTAGAATCAGGACATGGAGTTTATAATATTATTTTTATGATGGTCACCCAGAGTTAACACAAGAAAATGCAGGAAATCTATACACAGCACTAAAGACGTAGACTATTTAGCCAAGGGCCTGAATCCCACAGCAATGTCCCACATGAGTCCAGATGAAGACTCAGAGCTCATGACAATGCCTCTCATGAGTCCAGCTGGATGTCTAGAGCCCACAAGAAGGACTCACACCAGTCTCTTTTATGGATCCGTGCTGGGAAGGCCCAAAGGTCAGCGGTGGAAACTAGCAAGTCTATGCCAGCAGGGTGAAGGAGCTGTGCTGGTAGGTTGAGGGTTCTATGCTGGAACTGAGAAGTCACACTCAAAACAAAGAGTCAGAGATGTCCTGAAAATTACCACAGCAATCCTCAGTGACACGGAGGCCCCCAGCTCCTCTGACGATAAGCATGACGAGTTCATCCTGGAGACTAAGTGGCACATGTCTTCCCCTGCGGAGCCAGGAAGCAATGCTCAATGTAAGGACTTCTCCAGGAGGCCCTAACGGCTCAAACAGCAACTTATAGGAGAACCCACAATGCCTCAACACCTCAACACCTCCTTCTCCTTTTCCACATCTCTATTTACGCTGGCAACTTTCTTCAGGTGGAACATCTACGCTCAGCACCACGGTGATTTAATTCAGCTGGCATTAAGTTGACCACCGGTTTCCAATCCATAACAATGCCCATCTATGAACTTGAGAACAGGAGGATCCAGTAACCGCTCAATCCAAGAAGTTGGAAGCTGCAGAACAAGAGAGATCGAGGATGTAACACCAGTTAAAGGTTGATGGTCTGGAAGCTCTGTGTAGTTTCTGGTACATCCCCACTGGAAGACTGAAGACACTAGAGACCTGGAGGATGATGTCCAAAAGGGATGCGGAAGGCTGCAGATCTTCCAAATGGGAGCTTCCTTCTTCTTCCACTTTTTATTCCATCCAGGCGATAAACAGTGGTTGGTGTCACCTTGGTTTACTGGTCTACATATCAGTCATCCGCAGACACGCCCAGAGCTGTGCTTTACTAATCTGCTAGGTGATTCTTACTCAAGTCAAGCTGACATATCACACTTAAGGATTACAGGTAGTTCTGAGGGTGAGACTGTGAATGTTGGCCACCCATAGGCCTTCCTGCAGGCATCTGCAGATAATTTAAATAGTTACATTTAGATAGTTAGGCTTGGGATGTGAGCCAAGAGGTTACCAGACACTGTACTATGTGTGGACATTCTTTCTTTATCTTCTTCCAGTCCTATACACTGGAACCTTTTGAACTCCAACAGAAATTTCTCACAAAGAAATATTTACTGCTTTGCAATATGTCAACACTGCTTCCCTATATAAGATCTTGCCTTTTCTTTTCTGCCTTCTTTGAAACATTTATTCATTCAAGCTATCTGAACCTGTGTGTCCCAAATTACAATTTCTAGGACCCCATATAAAGTTTTTTTGAGTTTGAATTGATTAATGAGAGAAGGAATTCATCTTTCTCCTTTGATACTCCATTGCTCTGGCTGAGGGCTGGTTTTCTTTTCCACAATCCTCTCCCTCCCAACCAAACATTTCAGAGAACTAAACCGAAGAAATACGACTAATGCAGTTCCCATTGTGTAGGGTTTGTGCCCTTCCTGAGCAAAAGTGGGGAACTCATTGCCTCTCTACCCAGCATCTGAGGCTCTCTGTGTCTGCTGCAACAAACGCTTTACATTTAAAGAGAATACAGTGATATTATTCCTTGTTTTGTTTTCTGCAACTTTTTGCTATGGGACTTTTTAACATTTAGAAGGGAAGTATTTTTCCTGTTGATAATAGTTATAATCTTGCTTTAAACAAAATCATTGTATACAAATTTGACAAACTCATTGTATACAGATTTGATTTCTCTCAAAAGAAATTAGATAGTAAGGATGTATTTTGCAATAGAATTCAATAGTCCTCCTTATAAAGTAAATAGTGTGGTCAAATATGATTAAAGAAGTGCTATTTATCCAGCAATGGGTGTGATACCAAGTAGACCTGGTTGTGTTAGTAGATATGTACAGGCTGCTTTTCTGTAAACTACCACAGGAATGTTCCTATCTAAGGCAGGGCAGCGAACTAAGGAGATTCTAAAACAACCAGTAGCCATAGGGAAATTCTGGAGGTCAGAAGTTCAGAGCTTCTGTAAAAAGCCAAAGAGTAAGTATCTTAGGCCTTCTGAGTTCTGTGATCTCTGTTAGAACTATCGAATTTTGTCCTTTTAGCCCCAGCCCCAGCCAATCTGGAAACAAATGATGTCACTGTGTGCCAGTGAAACTTTATCTGTGGAACGTGAAATTTGAATTTTTTAATAATTTTCAAATGTCATGTGCTATTACTTTTCTTTGATTTTTTTCCTTCTGCTTTATTTTTGTTTGGTTGGTTTTTTGAGACAGGGTCTTACTATGTAGTTCAGGTTGGCCTTGAAGTCACTGTGTATCTTAGACTGGCTTCAAATTCCCAGAAATCCTCCTGCCTTAGCCCCCTAGCTCTTTGATTTTTCTTCAATCACTTAAAAACATACAACAGTAAGCAATGGACTAGACATGGCCTGAGCCAGAAATGATGGGGTTGCCCGGTACAGGCCAAGCATTAACCTGGCTTCACAAAGAAAAGTCTAGAGAATAAACTTTGCTACAATGATCTTAATGCATATTTGGTAACAGGAAATTGATTTAAGTAGTTTCTTAAAAAATTATCAAGAAATGTTTTGTAAGTACGAAAGATACATTTAATTCAGAAACGGGATAGGGATGGGGGTTCAGTGATAACTCATTGGTAACAAAGGGCTGAAATCTTTAGCAGGAGGATTCTTCTCTTGAAACCATCCTGTCCAGTTCATACTTAGCAGTCATGAAACAATTTAGTAACACTGTTCAACAGGTATACAAACACCAACAACAATAACAGGTCTTTGATCTAAGACCCATTCATTCCTCCCCTGTCCTCTAAAAATTATCTAAGCTAAAAGGTTGGAGGAGGTGGCCTGGTGAAATAACAGCTTCACATTTATAACTTTAGACACAATACAAGCACTCCTGGAACTTCTACAAAGAGCCAGATGATCTGCTGAAGACATTCTTGAGATAATTACAGTACATGAACTGCTCAGACCCCTTCTCAAGTCCTTAAACCTTTATAAAAACCCCACTCACCCTGAGGGTGTAATTATCCTCCTGGAAGCACTGCTGTCTCCTAGACAGTGTACTGACTCTGACCTGAATACACTCTTGTCATTTCTTATTCTGATCTTGGTAAATTCTTTTATTACCCTAGTCACCCGCCCTCTCTGTGCCATCTCTCCTGGCGTGTGTGTGATCTGTCTCACACAGTATGTAGACAGCAATTGAAATGTCTCCCCACTCCTGTGTGTGAGTAAAGGGTAAACCCCAAACTATAAACTGCTTATGGAATCCAGAGCTGCTGCCACTTATTCTGAGCTGACAAATTTGAGAAATCCTGCTGCTTGGACCACAGGTATATTTTCTTCATCTGCAGGTAGGTCCCTGGATTCAAGTTCTGTTTTGGCGGGGACCATTAGTCACAAGATAATTCCCTGAGGCTAAAACGTGAGTCAGAAGGATGGCAGTCTAACAAATGCCCCATCTTTTTACTTACCTGGAGGGCCTGTCCTTCTGTAAGAAGCTGTTTATTCAGCTCCTCCTCAGAAGCTTTGAAGCAAGGTTTGGGCCTCATTAGAGTCTCAGAGATGACAGTCACTTGCATCCTTCAGGATACATCAAAATCCAGTGGGAGTTGTTGAGAAATTCAGGTGATTAATTTCAGAACAACTCCAACATTCTTTAGAGTCCTACCTCACTCCTGGAGGGTCCTGGTCTCACATGCACTGTCTCCAAACTCTTATTTAGAGCAGAATGTAGCTATGGTCTTTAACTTAATGATTGTAAAGGGCTATTGCATATATATATATATATATATATATATATATATATTCAAATACAACTCTAGGGGTTAAAATCTCTGATGGGTAACTTTAAAGTCAGACAACACTTTGTTCCTAAAGCTGCTTTTCAAACTTTCTTTCTAGCTCTGTCCCCCAAAGCACTCTTTCATATTTTTCTGCGTAGCCACAAGAGACAGGAATTCTCAACAAAAATTTCCTTGGGTTAAAATAGATGGGCTTCTTTAAAACTATAGAGGCCTTACCTCCTGGATCCTGATGTTTGTCCTGCAGCCTGCCTGTTTGAGAAACCATTTGTGGGAACTTGGAAGCTCAAGTTCATCACCCAAGATTCTCTAAGTCTCAGATGTTCAGGAAGAGGGCTCAAGGTTGGAATTAAAATAGGCTTGACTACTTTCTCTCTCACTGTGCCTGGCCTCTTGGGATCACATGAAGATTGAGCACCAAAGGCCAAACCCACTAGTGCCCTACAGGGTGGTGGGTGCTAAGGGGCTGCCCAGCTCTCTGTGGGTGACTGAGGCAATCACACATATATGTAGCTGGCAGCTAGATGGCTCTGCCAAAGCTTGAACTTCCCCTAAAGGTCCATATGCAGCAGAACTGCTAGAGGATAGTGGAAAAACTCACATCCCCTCACCCTCTGGCCATCTAGCTGCCTGTGATTGGACGAAATCTTTGCCATGAAAACATTAAGCGTGAAGTCCTACCTCTCTACGGTTCTTCTTCCTCCTCTGACATCCATCCAAATGCAGGTCACTCTCAGTAAACCTCTTTTCTGCAAATGTCCATTCAGCCTCCATTTTTCCAAGGAGCCTGATTTAAATGAAGCAAGAATTCTTCAAACAATTCCTCTCCAAAGGTTCATTCTCTTCATTCAGTCATCCACTTCTTACCAAGGACTTTCAAGGTTTCTAATACTGTGTGGAGAATTTTAGGTGGCTCCTGGAACTGTGGAAAAAGTGATGGTCCACATACAAGGACATAGTGAGTGACCAGTGACAGGTAGTAGAAGTGAGGAAAAGCCTCAGAGAAGTAGGCATGCCAGAGCCAATAACCTACATAAAGCCCAAATCTTCCACAGGACTAGAGCTGTGGAGAAGTCTGGGAGATAGCACATTTACCAAATCCAGGAGTGAGCTGGTGAGAAGGTCACAGCACGTCAAAGAAATTCAGTGTGTTGTTACACTGTCACCAGGGCTATCTGCAGACATATATCAGAGGAAGCCACGTGACCTTTGAAAAAGAGGGAAGATGACAGTGAGGCAGTGTTCATGGTGGGGCAAGCTTGAACAGCAGCCTGGGGAAGACCCATACTGACTAATAGAACCTTGTCCCTAGAGGCAGTATACATGGGTAGCCAAGAAGGATTTTGTTCAGTAAACATGACAAAAGAAAGAGGGAGTGGGTAAATAGGAGTCTTCTAACATCACGGCCAGTGTGCACAGTAAGATCCTCCTGAGCATCCCTGAAGTAAGCTGGGCCTTTCGTTCAGCAGATGTTCACTGAGAAAAGCAGAACAAGCACTTTGGATTGGTGCACCCAGGAATCAAAGTAGCATGGATGTTGGGGGACCCCATTAGACTGAGGACTATGGGGCCCATAATGAATGGTGTTCTGGCCCAGGGCACTCTCCCAGCAGGTCACTGGTGCTGCTGCTTCCCTGGCTGCTATCCCTAGCCCCTGGTTAGTCACTGCAGTGAGAATGCTCACCCCTTGCAGCCGCCAGTCTGGTTGCTACAGCATCCACACTTTCTGGTGGGAGAAGGTAGAAAAGAGTCTCTCGCCAAGGAAAATAAATGAACACCCTCCTCCCAGGGGTAGTGGCAGGGCTCACCGTCATCCTTAATGACCTGCCATCCAGTGGCTGTCGGTCTGCAGAGTGTGCTCAGTTTTGAATGAGGGATGGCTGGCACATGAGCGATGTTGGGCACAGCATGCAAAA